>PITA01019776.1:0-15050 GCA_004023965.1 Spilogale gracilis
AGGAAAGCAAATGGGAACTAGGGTAATCTAGGGAGAGAAACGAAACAACAGAGATTTTGAACACAGAAACAAACTGAGGGACTTGGAGGGAGGGGGGTGGAGGGATGGGAGAGCCTGGTGGTGGGTACTGGGGACACCTAAAGCGGGGAGCACTGGGTGTGGGGAATGGGGAATGAATCTTGAAACACTGGAAAAAAAATTAGTAACAATAAAAAAAAAATCTAAAAAAAAAAAATATATATATCTATGCCCCAATCTCCAGCTCCAGAGCGCAAGATAATGGCCCCTTCTCTTCAGTAAACATTTAGGGATAAATGGTCTTCACTTTTGTATGTGCCAGACTCTGCAGATCCTTGCTGTGTTTACCCACACAAATCCTCTCAGTGGATGGTGGAGGGCCCTACACTATTGCACTTTGTAAGAACAAGGCATGGAGAGTAGTCACTGGATCATGAGAGCTCCTGATCCACCCTTCCTGTGAAATGACAAAGGGTCTCCATATTTCAGTCATCTTCAGCGTTCCCAGTGAAAGAGAGGTCATCCTATCAGACCCAGCTTTCAGTGTTTGGCTAACCAAGCTAAGAGTCCCCTCCTGGGTTCACTAACCATAGGTAGTTTCTCAACTCCAATGCTTGGGAACTCTACCCATTATTTCTGTGACTTTGGAGATCCTGAGACCACACTGTCTTACCCAGAATTGTGTCCATTTCACCACCTGAGCACTTTTCAAGCAAGAATATCTTTCACTGTAGACTTCTAAGGATTCTGATTTTGCCCTTTGGGACTATGTCACTGCCTGTTAGATGGTAAATGGAAGCTCTGTCTCCCACCATTTATCTTCTGATATCTCCCCTCAGATTCACATTTCTGCACCTCCTATCTTGCAAAAATTGGTTTATTTTCTACTTAGAGAGTTCCATAAATTCTTTTCTTACATCTTAGGTTGAATTCACAGACATTCAGATTGATTTGATAGTTATTTAGCTAAATTCAAGGGATCAAATAAAAGGAGGTCCTCTTTTTTCCAGCCATCTTGTCTCCTTTCAGTTTTTGTTTTTATGATAAAGTGCTTGTTTTTTCTTTAGTTTGTAGGATAATTTCAGTAATTATGAAAGCCTATGCAAATATATTTTTTTAATTTTTATTATTGTAAAGAAAATTCAATCCTCTCTTTTGCTTACATGGTTTTCAATGAGGAAGCTGATGATTTTTACCCATTATTTTGTCAACAAAGTTTCATACCTGGTGTATCTCATGATTTTCTCTTTGAATTTGAACTTTGAACTTTTAATATGAAATGCTGAAGTGTAGATTTTTTGACATTTATTCTTCTGGGTATTCTCTGAATTTTCTGGATTTTTTTTGTGTCTATACATCCATAATTTTGGAAAAATAATATTAGCCATTATTATTGGAAATATATTTTTTGTTCTATTTTCTCTCCCATCACATTTTAGAATCCTAATTACATATATGTTACATTTATAAAGTTATTTCTTTCCTTTTTTTAAATTTTATTTATTTATTTGACAGAGAGAAATACAGCCAGAGAGGGAACACAAGCAAGCGGAGTGAGAGAGGGAGAAGCAGGCTTACAGCCAAGCAGGGAGCCTGATGTGGGGATCAATCCCAGGTCTCCAGGATCATGACCTGAGCCGAAGGCAGTCGCTTAACCAACTGAGCCACCCAGGTGCCCCAAATTATCTCTTTCTTAAATATCTTGTTCTAGTCTATTTTTCATTATTTTATCCCTGAATTTCAACCTATACATTTAATTAATTTCCTCAGTTTTGTTCAGGCTACTAATCAGTCCATAAAGCATTTTAATTTTTTTTTAGTATTTTGATCAATTTTTCCTTTGATTTATTCTTATACATTCCATCTCAATAATTTTATCAAACATCTGATTTAGCATGTTGTCCACTTTGTCCCTTAGAGCTCTTGGCATATAAGTTACACCTATTTTAAAAGTCTTTTTTGATAATTCCAATATCATCACTATGTCTGAGTATGGTTCTGGGTCTTGTTTGTCTCTTCAGACTGTGTTGCTCTTTACTGTTTTATTTTTTGCTTTTAGCACATCTTGTTTGTTTTTTATGTTTTGTTTTGTTGTTGCTGTTGTTTTTGTTGTTGTTTTTGTTGTTGTTGTTGTTGTTGGTGGTGGTGGTGGTGGTGGTGGTGGTGTGTGTGTGTGTCTTGAGAACTGGGTATATTATACCAGGTTATAAAAACTGTGGTGGTTTGAAATGGAGAAGGGTAGGGATGCTTGGATGGTTCATGTGGTTAATCATCTGCCTTCAATTCAGGTCATGGTCCCAGAGCCCTGGGATATAGTCCCACATGGGATTGCTTGCTCTGTAGGGAGCATGCTTATTCTTCTGTCTGCTACTCTCCATGCTCTCTCTCTCTCTGTCTCTCTCTCTCTCACTGACAAATAGATTAACAAAATCGTTAAATAAATGAAATAGAGGAAGAGAAATGATCTGTAATCTCAAAATTAAATTTTATTTGTTTTAGTGGGCCTCTTTCCTGGAATGTGATTTATATAAGTATTTCTTTATCTTCCTTCCTTGTGTTGCTCAAATAAATATAGAGACAATGAAAATGCAAAGAAATCAATGGTTTTAAAGTAGCTATTTATTCTATTTATTTATTATTTATTTTTTTAATATGGTGAAATTTGAAAGACAACTGAGTGGTAAAGTCTTAATCTAGAATACAACAGGATTAATAACAAAATTGCATTTTACTAATTGAAAAATTATATGCAAAAGTCATTTTGACTGTGGGAAGGTCAGATAACAAAATTTAGAAACTTTTATGTATATATTAAATAAGAATATTGTAAGGCAGAATTCATGAGAGGCATCTGGATGGTCCACTCGGTTAAACATCTGACATTTCATGAGGTTAGACACCATGTTGATTTCACTGGGTATGGAGTCTGTTTAAGATTCTCTCTCCCCCTCACTCTCTCTCTCTCTCAAGACAGAATTCATGAATGCAAACCAATATGTAAAAAATCCCTTTTAATCCATAATATTGTGATTTGCAATGAAAAATTATAAAAAATGGTTTTGGCTTTCTCTTACACACCATTTATAAGAATTAATTACAAGTAGATTTTAGATCTAAATATAAAAAAACAGGAGTGCCTGGGTTGCTCAGTTGTTAAGCGTTCAGGTCATGATCCTGGAGCCCTGGTATCAAGCCCCACATCAGGCTCCTCTGCTCAGCAGGAAGACTACTTCTCCCTCTCTCATTCCCCCTTTCCCCTGCTTGTATTCTTTTGTTTCTTTTGTCAAATAAATAAAATACTTTAAAAAATAAATATAAAAGATCAAAATAACTTCTCTGGGGCACCTGGATGGCTCAGTTAGCTTGTAAGTCTTGATCTTGGGGTTTGAGCCCCACATTGGTTGTAGAGATTACTTAAAAACAATTTTTAGGGACGCCTGGGTGGCTCAGTTGGTTAAGCGACTGACTTCAGCTCAGGTCATGATCCTGGAGACCCGGGATCGAGTCCCACATTGGGCTCCCTGCTTGGCAGGAAGCCTGCTTCTCCCTCTCTCACTCCCCCTGCTTGTGTTCCTCTTCTGGCTGTGTTTCTCTCTGTCAAATAAATAAAATCTTTTTAAAAAAAGAAAGAAGAAAGAAAACCTTAAAGCTAATTGATTAAAAAAAAAAACAATTTTTAAAAAAAATAAAATTAGTGCTTCTAGAAGCTAATAGGATAGAATTTATTTATGCTATCTTAACTAGATCTTAAACTTATTTTTAAAATATTTCACTGAAATATAGTGGACACACAATGTTACATTAGTTTCTTTTTCTTTTTTGCTACATTAGTTTCAGTTGTATGACATAGTGACTTGATAACACTATTCTATGCTCACCACAAAATAAACATTTTAAAATTTGTAAAAAATGAAAACTTAAAAATAAAAAGAAGTTAAAAAGAAAAGAAAATGAAAAGCTGTATCTATAAAATACACAGGTTTGGGGGTAGTACTGAGAGCTTATTATATTGTTTTTTTCCCCGATGTTGGGGTTTTGCAATTTTATGGAGACACTTTGGTATGGTCCTCTTGTTCTTCTGGTTTTCCTTCTGGGGAAAGGCCTACTATGTTATTTTCCAGTCAGTGTGGCCTGGACTGAGTCTCCCCACTCCCTTTCAGGGGGATCAGCTCTATGGCAACCCAGTTTTCAGGCTTTTGTTCTCTGGAGGATTTGTTCTTTTGCAGCCTTTTCTTTTAAGACACATCTCCAAAGACAAAGGAAACAAAAGTGAAAATGAACTTTTGGGACTTCATCAAAATAAAAAGCTTCTGCACAGCAAAGGAAACAGTCAACAAAACAGAAAGGCAACCCATGGATTGGGAGAGGATATTTGCAAATGACACTACAGACAAAGGACTGATATCCAAGATCTATAAAGAATTCCTCAAACTCAAAAACCAAAATAAAGATCACCACATCAAAAAAATGAAGAGGCACTTCTCCACAGAAGACATACAAATGATTAAGAGACACATTGAAAAAATGTTTGTTATCACTAGCTATCAAGGAAATTCATATAAAAACCACATTGAGATACCACCTTACACCAGTCAGAATGGCCAGAATTAACAGGACAGAAAACAACAAGTGTTGGAGAGGCTGTGGAGAAATGGAAACCCTCTAACAGTGTTGGTAGGAATGCAAGTTGGTGCAGCCACTTTGGAAAACAGTGTGGAGATTCCTTAAAAAATTAAAAATAGAGCTACCCTATGACCCTGCAATTGCACTATGGAGTATTTACCCCCAAAGATACAGATGTAGTGAAAAGAAAAACCATATGCACCCCAATGTTTATTGCAGCAATGGCCACAATTGCCAAACTGAGGAAAGAGCCAAGATGCCCTTCAACAGATGAATGGATAAAGAAGATATGATACATATATACAATGGAATAATACACCTCTATCAGAAGGATGAATACCCAACTTTTGAAGCAACATGGACTGGATTGGAGGAGATTGTGTTGAGTTAAATGAACCAAGCAGAGAAAGTCAGGTATCATATGGTTTTACTTACTTGTGGAGCATAAGGAGTAATATGGAGGACAGTAAAAGAAGGAAGGGAAATGGCAAGTGGGGTAAATCAGGGAGGGAGATGAAACATGAGAGACTTTGGACTCTGAGAAACAAACTGAGGGTCTTGGAGGGGAGATTTGATGGGAATATGTGAGCCTGGTGTGGGTACGGAGGGCACGCATTGCATGGAGCACTGGGTGTGGGGCATAAACAATGAATCTTGGAACACTGAAAATATAAAATAACAAAATAAAAAATATTTAAAAATTATAAGTAACAGTAATCTTGACCTTGACTCTTTTCCTACATTATAGTTGAAGAATTTAAAAAATAAGTAAAAATGTCACAATGTGAGAGCATTTATTTGTAAAATATATAAAATAACAAAGACTATGTCTAAAGTATATAAAACAAGCCCATAAATCAACAAGGAAACATAAACTTATAGGTATAAAATTGTGGCATTACCTTGAATAAGCATTTTATAAAAAAGACATAGAAATATGCCAATACATAGAACAATGTATGGTGGAATATGCTAATAAGGATGCTGTCTATTATAATCCACCAGAATGGTAACCATAAATCAAACTGACAGTAGCAAACTCTGGTCTTTATGTTTTCATTAATTACTGCTACAAATACAACAGCAAGAGAATTTTCCATACTGAATCCCTTCCATGTATGTGGACTAATAGATCATTTTTTTATAAAGTCTATAAAATCATTTTTAGTGAAAATTCACAAATGTTGATGGGAGAAGCACATAGAAAGACAAATGAAAGAAGGGAAAATTATTTAATTTAATATAATGACAAAATTCCAGTAACTGGGCCTGTTTTCTGTACACAAAAGTGGTAGACTTAGGAACAAAGTAAACAGGCCATAAATAAAAACATAAGCATATATATAATTTATCAAAATAAAAGCATTCTGTAAGAGCTTAAGGATGACATTTTTTTCAAAGAAAAGTTTGATGTCAATTAGATATCTTGTTATGAAAATAAAAACTTTGATATTATTTTTTAAAGATTTTATTTATTTATTTGACAGAGAGAAACACAGCTAGAGAGGGAACACAAGCAGGTGGAGTGAGAGAGGGAAAAGCATGCTTCCCACTGAGTGGGGAGCCCAATATAGGACTCAATCCAAGGACTCTGGGACTATGACCTAGTTAAAGGCAAAGGCTTAGTGACTAAGCCACCGAGGTGCCCTAAATTTGATATTTTTGTTACCCAGAACAACTATAATGAGATCCATACTTGTTATAAAACCTATTTGAGGGGTTCCTGGGTGGCTCAGTTGGTTAAGCAACTGCCTTTGGCTCAGGTCATGATCCTGGAGTCCTGGGATTGCTCATCAAGAAGCCTGCTTCTCCCTCTCTCATTCCTCCTGCTTGTTTTTCCTCTATAGCTGTGTTTCTCTCTGTCAAATAAATAAATAAAACCTTTAAAAAATAAAAACAAAAACAAACCTATTTGAGAGGAAAAAAAGCTGGGGAATAGGTCATAGATGAATAGCTTTTTGACTGAACGGTATAAAATAATTTAATAAAATGTCATTAACTAATCTTAAAGGAAGGGAGTGATAAATATGAAACAGATGGTGATGATAATTGTTCATATGTCTCAGCATTAAGAGTGTGAGAACTCAAATCAAAGAGATGGTAATACAGTTGTAGCATGGGTAGTTATAAAATGCTTTATATCTAGAGTCTGTAAAACACTTCTAAAAACAGCAAAACACCCAATCCGATATGATTGTTTAAAAGGCAAGTTAGAGGTGCCTAGGCAGCTCAGTCAGTTCAGCATCTGCCTTCAGCTCAGGTCATGATCTTATGGTCCTGGGATTGAGCCCTTCATCAGACTCCCTGCTTAGCAGAAGTGTGCTTCTTCCTTTTCCCCTATCCCTTACTCTGTTCATGCTTTCTCTTTCTCTCAAATAAATAAATAAAATATTTTTTAAGAAGAAGCAAATTATTTGAATATAATTTTTGAAATAATAAATGACAATAATATAAGCAAATTAAATGTTGCACAACTTATTAGTAACCAGCAATGTGCAGTGTACAAAAACATATAGCTACACACTCATGATATAGGCAGAAATTTAAATTAAATTAAGCATGTTGTCAAATGTTGTCAAATAATAGGAACTCATACAATAATGTATTAAATTAACATGCTCAGTCAGGAAATCATTTGACATTACCTAGTGTAGTGGGTTATATAATGCATCCACATTTTCCTGGGACATTAGAATGAGAGCTTTTGAAATAGGTCTTTACATATGTCTTTAGTTTGGGATCTCATGAAGAAAACAACTTGTATTTGGGATAGGTCTGAAATAAAATGAGTGATTTTTCTTTTAAATAAAAAGTGGAAAGGATACATAAAGATATAGAGAGGGAATAAAGCCATGTACAGATGGAGAGAGAGACTGAAATCATGTTGCATAAGGCCAAGGAACACTGGAAGCAAGCAGAGCTGGAAGAAACAAAGGATTGACTCCCACTACAGATTTGACAGGAAGCCAGGCCGTGTTGAAGTAGAATTTCTGACCTCTAGAAATTTTAGAGAGTAAATTTATATTGCTTTAATCCATCAAATTTTCTGGTGATTTTCTTTGTATTCTCTATATAAATTCAATGTAATTAACACATACTGTACTATTAGTTTCAGGGGTAGAGTTTAGGGATTCATCATGTGTATTTTCACTCATGTAACACTCAGTGCTCATTACATCAAGTGGCCTCCTTAAGGCCCATCATCCAATTAATACTTTCCTCCACCACCTCCCCTGCAACAACCCTCAATTTTATTCCTAGATATTAATGTCTCTTATGGTTTGCCTCCCTCTCTGTTTTCCTCTTATTTTATATTTCCTTCATCTCCTCTTTGTTCATCTGTTTTGCTTCTTAAATTCCACATATTATTATTCCACATAAATAATATGGTATTTGTCTTTCTCTGACTGACTTATTTTGCTTAGAGTAATACCCTCTATTTCTATCCATGTCATTGCAATTGGCAAGATTTCATACTTTTGATGACTGATTAATATTCCATTGTATAAATATACCTCTTCTTTATCCATAATCTGTCAGTGAACATCAACACTCACCAAACAAAAAAATCCCCTCAAGAAATGTGCAGAAGCTATGAATAGATATTTCTCTAAAGAAAGCATAATAATGGCTAATAGACATATGAAAAAATGTTCAATGTCACATGGCATCAGCATAATACAAATAAAAACCACAATAAGATACATGTCATAGCTGTCAGAATGGCTAAAATTAACAACTAAGGAAATGGCAAGTGTTAGCAAGGATGTGGTGAAAGGGAAATCCTTCTACGTTATTGGTGAAAATGCAAACTGATACAGCCACACTGGAAAACAATATGGAGGTTTTTCAAAAAGTTAAAAATAAAGCTGCCCTCTGACCCAGAAATTGCATTACTGGGTATTTATCTAAAGGATACAAAAATGCTGATTTGAAGTAGCACATGCACACCAATGTGCATTATCAACAGTATTCAAATAATGGAAAGGGCCCAAATGTCCATCAACTGATGAATAGATAAAGATGTGGCATATATATATATATATATATATATATATATATATATATAACAGAATATTACTTGGTGATCAAAGAGTGAAATCCTGCCCTTTGCAGGATTACAAAGGATGGGATTAGAGTATATTATTACACTAAGGGAAATAAGTCAGTTAGAGAAAGACAAATATCATATGTTTTTTTATATTTCATGTTTGATTTATTTTTATTTTATTGTTTTTACTGTGTTATGTTAGTCAACATAAAATACAACATTATTTTTTGATGCAGTGTTCCAAGATTCATTGTTTATATACAGCACTCAGTGCTCCATGCCCTTCTTAATACTCACCACCAGGATCACTGTTCCCCACCCACCTCCTCCCTTCTAAAACCCTCAGCTTGCTTCTCAGAGTCCACAGTTTCTCATGGTTCATCTCCTCCACTCATTTCCCCCAATTAACTTTTCCTTTCCTTCTCCTAATGTCCTCTATATTAAATCTTATGCTCCACAAGTAAGTGAAACTATATGATAATTGACTTTCTCTGCTTGACTTATTTGACTCAGCATAATCTCTTCCAGTCCCATCCATGTTGATGTAAAAGTTGGCTATTCATCCTTTCTGATGGGTAATATTCTGTTGTATATATGGACCACATCTTTTTTATCCATTCATCTGCTGAAGGGCATCTCAGCTCTTTCCACAATTTGGTGATTGCTGTGAATGATGGGGTATATATGGCCCTTATTTTCACTATATCTGTATCTTTATGGTAAATACCCAGTAGTGCAATTGCTGGGTTATAACATAACTCTATTTTTTAATTTTTTGATGAATTTCCACACTGTTTCCAAATTGGTTGCACCAACTTGCATTTCCATTAACAGTGTAAAAGAGTTCCCCATTCTCTACATCCTTTCCAACATTTGTTGTTTCCTGCCTTGTTAATCATTGCCACTGTAACTGGTGTAAAGTGGTACCTCAATGTGGTTTTGATTTGAATTTCCCTGATGGCTCAATATCATGATTTAACTCACATGTGGAATTTAAAAAACAAAACAGATGAACATAGGGAAGGGAATGAAAAAAAAGATAAAAGTAGAATGGAAGCAAACCATAAGAAAAATCATAAATATAGAGTACAAACTGAGCATTGCTGGTGGGGAAGTGGGGAGGTGGGATTGAGTTAATTGGGTCATGGGCATTAAAGAGGTCACTTATAGGGATGAACACTTGGTGCTGTATGTAGGTGATGTATCACTGGATTCTGCTCTTGAAACCAGTGCTGCACTGTATGTTAACTAATTTGAATTATATGTGTGTGTGTGTGTGTACACACACAGTGGAATATTACTCAGCCTTAAAAATGAAATTTTGCATTTTTCAAGGATGTGGATGGAGCTCAAAAGTATTATTTTAAGTGAAATAATTCAGTCAGAGAAAGACAAATACCATATGATTTCACTTATATAGGTAATTTAAGAAACCAAAAAATGAGCAATGGGAAAAAGATAGAGAGAAAGGAAAACCAAGAAACACTCTTAACTACAGAGAATAAACAGATGATTAACAGAATGGAGGTTGGTGGGGGGATTGAGTTAAATATGTGATGGATATTAAAGAATGTACCTGATGTGATGAATACCAGTTGTATGGACATGTGGATCAGTAGATGGTACATCTGAATTTAATATTACACTGTATGCTAACTTACTGGAATTTAAATTAAAACTTAAAAAATGCTATCCTGGAAATTTGTAAATCATTTGGGAATAATTTTTAAAAAGTAATGGAGCGAATGAGTAAAAATATATATTCTCTGAAATATAAATGAATTCTAATGCAAATCTAATAATATAGCTATATAGCTCTGTAAAATCAAAATTAAGACTTTGTTTTGAACTATTTTTGTGTGATCACAGTACTATTTTTCTCTGAAGTTTCAGTTTATTCTAATACTGAAATTCAAATTTATCTTACTGTTGTTGGTTAAAGATCACTTATCACATACATATACATATATATGTCTACATATATATATAATTATAAAATATACAAAATATAAAATTTACCATGTTACTGATTTTAAGTGTACAGAGCAAGTGTTAAGAATTCAAATTTCTGTGCAGAAAATCTCCAGAACTTTTTCATTTTACAAAATTGAAACTTTACATACATTAAACAACTCTCCATTTCCAACTCCCATGGCCTTTGATAAGCATGTTGTATTTCAGGTCACCATGAATTTGAATACTTTATTTAAGGTAAATAAGTGGAATCATACCCATTTTTAAAAAAGATTTTATTTATTTATTTGACAGAGAGGGAACACAAGCAGGGGAGTGAAAGAGGGAGAAGCGGGCTTCCTGCCAAGCAGGGAGCCCAATGTGGGGCTCAGTCCTGGGACTCCAAGATCATGACCTGAGCCGAAGGTAGACACTTAATGACTGAGCCACCCAGGTGCCCATCATACACATTTTGTCTTTTCATGACTGGCATATTTTACATAACATCAAGGTTCAAAACTGTTGCAGCATATTTCAGAATTCCTTCTTGAGGTTGCATGATATTCCATTGTATGTATATGCTACTTCTTATTAGTCTATTCATCCATTAATAGATGATTCAGTTTCTTCTACATTTTGACTATTGTGAAGAATGCTTATAGAATACGGGTATATAAATGTATCTTTGGATTCCTATTTCATTTATTTTGAATATATACTCAGAAGTTGAATTACTGGATCATACAGCAATATTTAGTTATTTAGTTATGTATTCTCTTACTTATAGGAATGCCCATTCTATCTTCACAGTAGCTATGTCATTTTATATTCCCCAAAACAGTGAACATAATTCATTTGAAGAAATAAAGGATAAAAATATCACAACTTTAGGAAGGAAACAGATAGCAAGGTAAAATAAGCAGAGACTACCAAATAATATGAATTCAAAACAGCTACAGCAAAAGATACTGTAACCAAAAAGGCAAGAGGAAAATACAGAATCTTTAGAGGTAGCAAAAGGAAAAGAAGTCACATATAAGAGAACTAGACTATCTGCTAATTTTTTTATCAGAAATTTTGCTACCAGAAGAGAATGCCAAAGTTTGTCACCTACCAAGGTCATCATTTAAAATTGAAGACAATAAAATCATTCTCAGATAAGCAAAAGCTAAAGAAGTTTATCACCGCTAAAACTAGCCTTATACAAATGTTAAAGTATCTTCTTTAAGGAGACAATAAAAGACCATAATGAAAAATTAGAAAACATATCAAAGAAACAAATCTCACATGTAAAGGAAGATATATAGTTAAGACAGAGATTCAGACACTTAAAAAGTTACTATTAAGATTTTCTTCCTTACCAATTCAGATGTCTTTTATTTATGTTTCTTGACTGATTGCTGTGGCTTGGACTTCTAGTAATTTGTTGAATATAAATTGTGAGAACAGACATCCTTGGCTTTCCCTGACCATCATGGGAAAGCTCTTAGATTTTTGTCTTATTGAATGGTGTTATTCTGTATGCATTTTTCATAGGGTCTTATGATGTTTAGGTATGTTCCCTGTAAAACTACTTTGTTGAGAGGTTTCATCATGAATGAATGTTATACTTTGTCAAGTGCTCTTTCTGTGTCTTTTAAGATAGGTGATTTTCATTCTTTCTCTGGCTAATGTAATATATCCTCTTGATTGTTTTGCAAATGTTGAATTACTCTTGAATCCTTAGAATACTCCTACTTCATTGCTGTGATTTTTTAAAAGGTGTTATTGGATTTGGTTGCAAATATTTCATTGAGAAATTTTGCTTCTATGTAATAGATCAGATATATTCACACACACTGTGTGTGTATGGGGGGTGTCTTTATCTGGTTTTGGTATTATAGTAATGCTTACCTTATGTATTGAACTTGATGGCTTTCCTTTGTCTTTTTTTTCTCCTTAGAATAATTTGAGGAAAATATGTACTAACTCCTCTTTAAATACTCAGTTAGAATTCACCTGTGAAACCATCTGGTCCTGATATTTTCTTTGTTGTGAGCTTTTTTTCCCAATTCAATTTCATTATATATTACTAATGATCTGACTGTTCAGTTGTTTGTTTTTTTTTTTTTCTGATTCAGTTGTAGAAGGTTATATATTTTAAGAAATTTATCCATCTTTCCTGGGTTGTATAATTTGTTGGCAAATAAAATTCATAGTAGTCTCCTAAAATTATTTGTATTTCTATGGTGTCTGTTGTTATTTCTCCTACTATATTTCTGATTTTATTTATTTGATTTATCTCTCTCTAATGAATCTTGCTAAAAGTTTATCATTTTGTTCATCTTAAAACAAAACAGCATCTTACCCCCTCTCATGCTTGCTCTCCCTCCATCTCTCAAGTAAATAAATAAAATATTTTTTAAAAAATAACAAACAAACTCCTGGATTCATTAATTTGTGCTACTGGGGTTTTGTTTGTTTGTTTTTTTACTTTTAGTTTCATCACTTTTTGATTTAATCATTATTTTTTTTCTTTCTACTTCCTTGGTTTTTCTTTTTGTTTTCCTAGTTCCTTTAGGTGTAATGTTATATTGTGTATTTGAGATTTTTCTTGCTCTGTGAGCTATGCCTATATGATTATAATGTTTCCTCTTCAAACAGTTTTGCTGCATTCCAGATATTTTGGATCCTTGTATTTTTTATTTTCATTTTTCTCTATATAGTTTTTTATTTCCTCTTTTATTTCTTGCTTCACCAATTTAATGTTTAGTAGAATGTTATTTAACCTCCATGTGTTTGTGTTCTTTCCAATTTTTTTTCTTGTAATTAATTCCTGACTTCATACCATTGTGGTGAGAAAAATGCATGATACACTTTCAATCTTTCTGAATTTGAGACTTTTGTGGCTTAGCATATGATCACTTTTGGGGAATGTTTCATGTACACTTAAAGATATTGTGTATTTCAATATTTTTGAATGGAATGTTGTAAATATATCCACTAGGTCCATATGATATAAGGTGTTATTCCAAGCCATTCTTTCCTTGTTGATTTTCTGGCTAGATTATCTATCCATTGATATATGTGAGATCATAAAGTCCTCTATTGTATTACTGTGAATACCTTCCTTTATGTCTCTTAAGAGTTGCTATATGTATTTTGGTATTCTTATATTGCATGCATAAATATTTATATTTTTCAGGTTTTCTTGTTCCTTTCACACTTTGAATGTAACATGCCACACCCCTCTGGCCTGCAAAGTTTCTGATAAAAATTTGCTGATAGTTTTATGTTGTTTCCCCTGTAGGTAATTGTTTTCTTTTCTAGTGCTTTTCTTATAGTTCTGTCTTTATCACTACTTTTTACCATTTTATATGTAATGTGTCTTTGTTTAGACCTCCTTGGGTTTACTTTTTTTGGGAGGGTGGCTCTTTGTGCCTCCTGGATCCAGATACCTCTTTCCTTCCCCCAAATTAGTGAAGTTTCAGCTCCCATTTCTTCAAGTAAGTGTTCTACCCCTCTTTCTTTTTCTCCTTCAGAATTCTTTGTAAAGTAAACGTTTTTACTCTTGATGATATTTCTGAGTTTCCGTCATCTTGTTTCATATTTTATTATTCTTATTTTCTTTCTTTTCTGCTGTTCATCTTTATTGTTTTTCATTAATTGATCTTTAGCTCCCTGATCCATTTCTCTGTCTTATCTTATATGCTACTGCTTCCCTCTACTGTATTTTATTTCAGTTACTGAGTTCTTTATCTCAGACTGGTTCTCTTTTTAATATTTTCTGTCTTTGTTGAAGGTCTCATGGAGAGCCTAGAATATTTTCTTAAATCTCATAAGTATATATTATAGCTTTTACTTTGAATTTATAACAGTCATATTGATTATTTCAGTTACATTTAGCAATTTGATGTGGTTTTGTTCTTGTTCATTTGGACCATATTCCTCTACCTCATTATTATGTGTAACCCTCTGTGTTTGTTTCCTATGTATTTGGAAAATGAACTATATTTCTGGGCCTTAATAGTACTGGCTTTACAAAGAGGTCCTGTGGTGCCCTGTAGCATGATGCTCCTCTTCGCCAGATTCCGGCATTCTAAGGAGATACTTATGTGGGTTGTGTGCACTTTACTATTGTGAATGAACTATATTTTCCTTCAGTCCATGTGGCAGCAGTTGACCACTTTACTCATTACACCAAGAAGGTTTTTGTCCCTGTGCTGTTAAAGGACCAATTTTCCCTTTATCCTCCGTGGGTTAGAAGTTGGATAGTGCATTCCATGCTCATGGATCGGAAGAATAAACATTGTCAAAATGTCTATTACTGCCCAGCGCAATCTATACTTCCAATGCCATTCCAATCAAAATTCCACCAACATTTCTCAAAACGTTGGAACAAACAATCCTAAAATTTATATGGAAA
>PITA01019776.1:15150-36712 GCA_004023965.1 Spilogale gracilis
TGGTACTGGCACAAAAACAGAGAAATAGACCAATGGAACAGAGTGGAGAGTCCACATATGGACCCACAAATCTATGGGCAAATCATCTTTGACAAAGCAGGAAAAAATATCCAGTGGAAAAAAGACAGTCTCTTCAATAAATGGTGCTGGGAAAATTGGACAGCTACATATAGAAGAATGAAACTAGACCATTCTCTTACACCACCCACAAAGGCAAACTCGAAATGGATGAAAGACCTCAATGTGAGGCAGGAATCCATCAAAATCCTGGAAGAGAATATAGGCAGTAATCTCTTTGACATTGGCCACAGCAACTTCTTTCAAGACACGTCTCCAAAGGCAAAGGAGACAAAAGTGAAAATGAACTTCTGGGACTTCATCAAAATAAAAAGATTCTGTACAACAAAGGAAACAGTCAACAAAACAAAGAGGCAACCCACAGAATGGGAGAAGATATTTGCAAATGACACTACAGACAAAGGGCTGGTATCCAAGATCTAAAAAGAACTACTCAAACTCAACATCCAAAAAGAAGATGAACACATCAAAAAATGGGCAAGAGACATGAAGAAGCACTTCTCCATAGAAGATATACAAATGGCTAACAGACACATGAAAAAATGTTCAGCGTCACTAGCTATCAGGGAAATTCAAATCAAAACCACACTGAGATGCCACCTTACACCAGTCAGAATGGCCAAAATTAACAAGTCAGGAAACAACAAGTGTTGGAGAGGCTGCGGAGAAAGGGGAACTCTCTTACACTGTTGGTGGGAATGTAAGCTGGTGCAGCCGCTTTGGAAAACAGTGTGGAGATTCCTTAAAAAATTAAAAATAGAGCTACCCTATGACCCTGCAATTGCACTACTGGGTATTTACCCCAAAGATACAGATGTAGTGAAAAGAAGGGCCATATGTACATCAATGTTCATCGCAGCAATGGCCACAATCGCCAAACTGTGGAAAGAGCCAAGGTGCCCATCGACAGATGAATAGATAAAGAAGATGTGGTACATATATACAATGGAATACTATGCCTCCATCAGAAAGGATGAATATCCAACTTTTGTAGCAACATGGACTGGACTGGAAGATATTATGCTGAGTGAAATAAGCCAAGTAGAGAAAGTCAAGTATCACAAGGTTTCACTTACTTGCGGTGCATGAGGGGTAACCTGGAGGACAGTGGGAAAAGGAAAGTAAATGGGAACTGGGGTAATCCAGGGAGAGAAATGAACAACAGAGACTTTGGACACAGAAACAAACTGAGGGACTTGGAGGGAGAGGGGTGGAGGGATGGGAGAGCCTGCTGGTGGGTACTGGGGGCACCTAATGCAAGGAGCACTGGGTGTGGGGAATGGGGAGTGAATCTTGGAACACTGGAAAAGAAATTTAAGTAACAATAAAAAAAATAAGTTGGATAGTGTAAGTAGTCAGCCAAATGCCTGTCCTAAGCTCATATGCAGGGGCTCCTTGAAGCATGATATCCTTGCTTGTGCCCTGAGGCTTTCATAGTGGACAGTAATAGTGATCATACCTGCTAGGGGTGCAGTTTCACTTATTGGCAGTCCACTTTTTCTGTGTTACTAGCCAATATTTGGCTGCAGAGTCTGTGGACACTTTCGTGTGCATGTATATCCTCCCCTATCCCCAGGGCAGAAGTCAGTTTGGAGTGTCACATCTCATTGTTGGGGCTGTTTGCAGTGTGTTCTGCGGCAAGAGATGCTTTGGATGCACATCTGTGTAATGGGAGGGTTTAGATAAAGTGGCTCTGTAGGAGAATCTGGGTGTGGAGTTCATAGTGCTCCCTAGATAGATGAAGAAGTGTTCACACTTGCTCCTTCACTTGTGGTGCTATCTTGTCTTGGGGTCTGGGAGGAAATGGCAGTGGTCAGCTTTTTTGTTCCTGGAGAACTCTCCTATAGATTCACACACACACACACACACACACACACACACACACACACACACACACACGAGCATGTTCTAGACGTAGAAAATAAATCTCCTTCACTCATGTCCCAGGTGCTGTTCCAAATGGGGTTCATATGCTCTAGTGCTAGCCCTTTAGGGACAGGAACTCAGTTTCTTCTTGCCTTTAGCCTCTTTCAGAGGAAAGCTTGCTAACTTTTAAAATACCAAGTTATTCCCAGCTGATTGTAAAAATTCAAAGTTAAGCCCCACTCTTTTTCAAAGTCATATATTACAGGGACCCATGATCCTAGTGTGTGTGACCTATCTTTGGGGTGCTTGCTATGGGTTCTGATTCTCTCTTTTCTCCATGCTTGTAGTGTGCCTCCTGTATGTTGTTAGTCTCATTAAGGGTTTGGTTTCCAAGAGCATCTCCACTTCTCCTAACATTTTTTTATGTGGCCTCCTCTCTTTGAGTAACTGAAGTATCTGTTCTGCCAGTCTTTAGGTTATTTTCAGAGGTAGTTGCATTGCTATGTTTGTTATCTTGTGTATCCCTAGGACTAGGTGAGCTCAGGATCCTCCTACTCTGCCATCTCCACAAAATCCTTAAGTTGGCAATATTTTTGAAGGAGAAATTTTACAACTCTAAATTCTTTTTTAACATTGTTTTTCCTGTATCTAATAAATTTTGATGCATTATGTTATTTTTGTTTGTGACAGGATATCTTATAATTTCCCTAATGTTTAATTCTTTGGTCAGTTTGTTGTTTATGATTATGTAATTAAATTTTCATAGATATTCTTGATTTCCCAGAGTTGCTTCAGCTGATGATTTTTAATTTTATCCAATTACTCTAAGAACAGCTAGTTTGTTTGACTTTACTCTCCTTAAAATGTTAATTAATATTTATTGGTCTTATATAAGGTCTATCTTGGAAAATGTTCCATATTTACTTGAGAAATTATGTCAAAATTTCTATACATATTTGATATGTTTGAGGTTTGGTATACATATATTTATAATTGTGAAGTGTCATTGTTATTATTATAAATTTTATTTTCCTTTTTTACAATTCTGTGTGTTTAAGTGTATGTGTGTGAAATCAGCATAAATGCCACTAATCTCTATTGGTTACTTCAGCACAGTCTTTTTTTTTTTCATTAACAATCTATCAACCTCTGTCCTTTGAACTAAGGAAAGTATCCTGTAGGCAGCTATTTTCTCTATTTAAATCCATTCCATTCTGTCAATAATTATCTTTTGAGTGGGACATTTAATATGATCACTGGTAGGAAAATAGTTGTCAAGGCTCTTTTGTTAAGTGTTTTCTTGATATATCTATTGCTGTCCCTCATTACCTTTTTTATTGCCTTCATTTTCATTTTGTTGTTTTTTTAATAATAGAATACTTTTATATACCTCTTATTTCCTTTTGTCTATACTTTATTGATATTTTCTTTGTCATTATCATAGTGTTTTGTTTTTGTTGTTGTTGTTTGTTTGTTTTTGCTAGGGCTGCCATATCAAAGTATCACATCCTGGGTTGTAGTTAATAATAGAAATTATTTTTTCACCTTTATGGAGGCTACAAGATGGATGTCAAGGGATTGTCAGAGTTGAATTTATTGGGGACCCTTTCCTTGGCTTGTAGCCATCCATCTTCTGCCTCTGTCTTTACATGGCTGTAACTCTCAAAGTATTTGTATTTTAAACTCCGCTTACATGAAATCACACATATTGGATGAAGGTGACCCATATGATCCATGTTGACTTAATTGCCTGTTTGTGGTACTATTTCTAAATACAGACTCTATAAATAATGGAGGTTAAGATTTCTTTTTTATTTTTTAAGATTTTATTTATTTATTTATTTGACTCCCTGCAGGGCAGAGAGCCCAATGTGGGGCTTGATCCTAGAACCCTGAGATCATGACCTGAGCTGAAGATAAACACTTAACCTACTGAGCCACCCAGGCAACCTGGAGGTTAGGATTTCAACACATGAATTAAGAATTCACAATTCAGTCCACAACATATGCGGATTGCATAAAAGACTATCTCTACAGCACATTGTATTGCTGATATCATAGATGAGATTTTTATAGATGTGGGCCCATTGATATATATTTACAATAATTTTCAGTTTTGTCTTTCAGATCTTATAAAAGAATTAACAGTGAACTTCTTTGTGTTTTGGTCAGGTTCCCCAAATACATGGCATTAAAATTTCCATAGAGTCCCATCCTTGCATTTTTTTGGAAGTCTTGGGTTTGTAGTAAATGTCTCTTTTTTAATCTCTTGCTTCTCCCCAGAAATGGTAGCCTACTTTGCTTGATGCTCCACCGCTGTCAGAGGCTTCCAAACTATGCCACTTTCCCCATGAGTCCTGAGCCAGATGGCAAAGACACTAATCACTTGGGCAGTACTTTCACAAATCAGAACTTTATAAACAATTACAATTTTATCTAAAGGTTGGAACTGAGAATTAAAAAGTGTCCTCCTGACTAAACCCCACTGCTCCAGTGGGGGATATGGCAAGGAGAGGCAAAATGCCACAAAATTTTCTAAAATATTGAATAAGGTTTGTTTTTTTTTCTTACTTAAGCATTCACTTGGTTTTTGCACCTTTTAAACTGGTTTCTGACAACTAGAACTGGCTTCTGACAAAATTATGTTTGTCCAGATGATGTTCTTTATGAGGTATCTGTGGGAAATGAGGGTTGGAATATTCCAGGCCACAATTTTGATGTTCTGTCAAGGATTCAAGAGATAGATATGTCACAAGATGTTAGTGTACCTTTAAGAATACCGACAGATATGTTGATTTATCTAATGGGTTCTCCTCATGACACATCTGCTCTTACTCCCTTCCTAGGACTTGATCAAAGGAAACTGGATACTGCTCCATGTCTATATTGTCATTATTTGTGTGAATTTAAAGGGCCATCTGTATCCAAAGTGATCTCTTGCTTTATCTTGGTACAATATTTGGGCTCAGACACCATATGTGTAGATTCAGACTGTGTCTCATGTGGTGGGAAAACAGACATTTGTTAAGTAAGGTTGGGAGTGTACCTTCCAGCTGAGACGAAGTCAGCCATAAACAGTGGCTGGGAATATGTTTGGAGAAATTTGCTGAATTGCAGGTTTCATTTTAAATTACTCTGTCTGGATAGTTTGTTCTCTTTTTGCTTCTGAATCTCTTTAACTGACCAACTAATAAAAGGTATGCATACACACTAGAGTGACACAAAAAAACATGCCTCTATTCAGAATCCATCTTAGTTTATGTATAATGGCAATTAAAAAAAGAAGAACAGTAAAATTAATAGTCAAAACAAAAATTAGCACATATTGGGTGTTTGCTGTGTATCAGACAATATTGTGAATTGCTTGCCTGTATTTACTAATTAATTATCCAAAATAACCTCAGCTCTATGTACAATCACCATTCACAATAGAAAAATAAGAGTTAAATTAAGAATAAAGAAACCAAAAATAAGTCTATCTTATTTATGCAGAGTAAGCTATCCTCCTCTAGCTCCATTCCATCAGTACATCGCACTTAAACCCTATTGTTGAATGTTGGGAAACTAAGAGCATATCCTCACTTTTATACTACAAGCATTTTTTGTGTGTGTAGAATTACTAACTTTTTATAACTATCCTAAGTAGTTTCCATTTGTTGACCCATAATAAATTTGAAAAATTTTCCCACACTATGTCAAATGAAAATAAAATAACAACATCAATAACAACAGTAGTAACCATTACCGTGAAGTATTAGACCTAAATTCAGAGGCTGATTTATCTTAAAGGTAAAGAAGTTAGCCTTAGGGTCTCTCCCTTGCACAGGCCCTTCAAATGCCATATCTTAGTTGTGTATCACACTTTTTTTCTTAAGGTAACTTCCTAAGATTGTGCAGGTCAAGATACTAAAATTGTAGGTTGGTCCCATTATAGGCTTACATTATTTCCATCAGTGGCTAACCTTCAGGGAAGCCTTGATTAGTTATGGGACTCAAACTTTATTTAAATTGGAGATCTGGATTCCATACTCCTAATTTTCCATTTGCAGATTGGCATTCAATGATTGGTGCTGCACTGTTCTTTGTGGAGAAAGTCTTTTCATAACTAAGGTATTTTATAGAAAAGTAACCTGATTTTTATATATAAAATAATTGGGATAAATAAAGATAAGAGATGTACTCATTTTAATAAGAACTTACTGATATATTCAAATTACATAAAATATAACTTGAATCTCCATATATTCCATGCAAACCCTAAAGTACGTTACCTTGACTTCCAAGTTCTTACAATCTCTTTTCTTTTCCTTTACTTGCTGTTGGTGGTGTTTTTGTTTTCTTTGTTCAAATCTGTGCAAAGTAATTGCTTTATTTCCTCCCATAAAGTTAGTTAAGGGGATTGATGATTTAAAACCCCAAATCATCTTAATTTCTAAAAATTTAATAAATATTGTTAACATATAAAAAGATTAAGATAGTATCATGTTATTATTTAAATTATTCTCTTTGAACTTAGGCACAATTTACCCATTCTGGAATTTAAGAAACCTAAATTCTACTGTATAACCATACCAATACTTTTCAAGATTTTCTTAAACGTATTTATTTGTCAGAGAGAGAGAGCACAAGCAGGGAGAGTGGCAGGCCAAGGGAGAACCAGGCTACCTGCTGAGCAAGGTAGGAGCCTGAGGTCTGCTGACTATTACCAGAACCTTGTGATCATGACTTGAGCCAAAGGCAGACACTTAACTAAGTGAGCCACCCAGCCATCCACAAACCAATATTTTTAAGATTGTTGTAGCAAAGGCAATGCACTAACTAGAACATTTTCCATGCCATGCAATTCCTCAGAAATTCTTACCCTTTTTGTACACAAAAAAATCAAACTGTATATCAATTAGTTGTTGATTATGTACAATCCAAATCAATATACATATTTTAAAGATAAAATAGTTAAGTAATAATTTTTGAATCCTTATAAATTTGGTAATGTGATTGTTTCTTACTTTGATGAATATATGAGAGAATTGCCCAGAACTCAGGGGTTTTTTTGTTTCTTTTTTTCTTCTTTTGGAACATTGACACCAACTCTAATTAAGCACCATATGCACTGTATAATATGTGCTTAATTGTGGACTAGAGACAAAGTTTTCCCAAAAGGCTGTTAGAACCAAAATATGAATTTTTACCAAGAGATTAAAAATAACAAAAATTAAAATGTAGGGAAGAAAATGACTGTAAATTTGAATTATATTTTCTACTGAGTTTAACATGTTAAAAGCCTGAAGACATATTTCCTAAAGGGGACAAAAAAGTCACAAAACTTTACAGAATATTAGTACATTAACAGCTCCTAACATGTGTTCAAAATTAGAGATTTAAACATTTTTATTACCCTTAGAATTTGTTGTTTTGTTTCTCTGCAGATGTGTCATGTTAAGTAGTTTGATTACTCAAAATATATGTAATTCTTCCTGAGTAACTCTTCATATATCTGACCAACAAATATATTAAAGAATAAATTGTTGTAACTGTAATCACTACCCTTATATGGGTGTTAGCATTCATTTTTATATATACTGATGCAGATATATATATCTTCCATCCTTTTTTAAATGTTTTTAAGAAATAATTCTAGAAGAATAAGACACAGCTGTATATAAGAAGCTATATGCTTCAAAGGAAATGCCTTTTACATTGAATATTTATAAAATTAAAGAAAATTTGTATGTCTGCTCATCTTGAAAAATATATAGGTTCCAAGAAAATATCATCGTTTTTAGTTTATAACACATGGCTTGGTAGAAAGGAAATTTCATACTAACAATCACCTACCTATCAAATAGGTGTTTAATCTTCTGAGACCTCTGAAGTAAATTAAAAGAAATTAGAGTGCCTTGATGAGTTTCTTACAACTTATATTGAAAAGGAAAATATGCAGTTTATCTCAGGCATACTATTTAAAAGATACATTTCATTTTGATGATCATGTAGTGTGAATTCTATTATGCATCTGATGTGCATATTCTAAGTTGGGACTATTTCTTAGTTGGCTATGTTATCAACATATTGCTTAAGTGATTTATGGGAAAATAATATAGAGTTAAGTATTTGAGACTTGTTTCATCTTAGGTTTAAAGGACAAGGGGATGAGGGCCATAGTTTGGTAGCAGTGCGTACTTCTAATGTTAGAGAGCATGACCTTGGAACATCCTTGTATTCTTCATCGGTATCTAGTGAACATTTTTGTTTCTTTGTTCTCTAAACCATAATGTTTTGCATTATTTTAAGGACAAATTTGTATCCAACAATATTTTTGAAGTAATGAAAATAGTGAAAACGGGTAAAGTATTTCAGGAAATAAAAAAATACAGGGTGAGCATTTTATGAAGTTATATTAAAGTAAAATATTTTGTAAGTTGTTTAGTTCCATACAAGTCCTGACTATTATTAATAATTCCATCTTGATATTTATTTACCTTATTATTGACTGAAAATATGAAGGAGCTAATACATTTTCTATATGCATGGCTTCCATTTCCCCTCATTTCTTTAGTTTCTATCACCTGACATCAGTTTCCTAATACCTTTACCTTAAGTAAAATTTACACCAAAGATTTTTAATAAAAACAGAATTCAAAATTCAAGGGAAATGTGGAAAAACAATGCAAAAATATGTATGGACTGTGATGAGAAGCATGAGGTCTTATGATGAAAATAACTATATATAATTGCTTATTTGATTAAGTCGTTTAGGTATAAATTTTTGACTTCCAGTTTATAGATCTAATAACATATAACTTGTTCTGAAATCCAGCATGGTAAATATAAACCTTGATATTGCTTCTTTTATCTTGCCAGGTGTCCAGTTTGGTTTTAAAACAAACATTAAGATGACATTATTTTAATTTTTTTCCTCCAACTTGAAATTCCAAGATATTACTTACTGCACAAGAGCTACATGATAATTATAGTTGTTTTAAGATTGGGAATTGTAACTTTTAAATTACATTGCTGAGCTTATCATAAAATTGTCAGTTCTCAATATGTTTATTTTATATTAATGTGTATGGAACTCACATTTAGAATTTTATCTACAACTGTAAGTGCTTTTGGGTTTTGGAGGAGGTGTCTGGGTGTTAGAGGATTTTTTGGGGGGGAGAAGAAGATGCATGATATCTTTTAGGTGCATCCCATCTTAATATGAACTTTCAAACCTTTTCCTCATTTATCAAGTGATTTTTTTAATTTATAATACAATAATGTGAGATAACAAAATTAATTTCCTGAAATGTATGAAAATATTTTATAGCATTCAATGTTTTTATTTTTTAAAAGATTTTATTTATGTGTCAGAGACAAAGACAGAGAGAGCACAAGCAGGGAGAGCAATGGACACAGGGAGAAGCAGGCTCCTCACAGGCAAGGAGCCCAATGTGGACTCTATCCTAGGACCCTGTGATCATACCCTGAGCCAAATGCAACTGTTTAACTGACTGAGCCACCCAGGTGTCCCATTCAATGTTTGTAATGCTTACCAGGTTATTACCTTTAAGAATCAGAGGTGGGAGAAAATGGTTAGATAACTTGTATATGCTTAAAAAGGCCTAAGAATTCTGCATTTAAAGAAAAAAAAGAGATGATAAAACATGTATTTTTCAAACTGGACAAAAATTTAGAGTGCTTTTAATACTGCCCTAAATTCATTGGGTAATTGAGTGTGAGTAATACATCTGATAATCAATAAATATAGAGCTAAGGGAAATTGAATACACATACATTCTCTAAAAGTTACCTTGTGTGTAAAGAGATTGGCTAAACTCTGATCATCCAGGGTTTATTTTCTGAAAGTTACTGGAATAAGATAAATTGTTTTCCACTCATTATGCAAAGAAAATGAAAGTAGTGTTCAGTCTGTGTATTTTATTTGGCTAGGGGAATGGTGTGGAGGCAAATCAATGATCACTTTCTTTTCTCTTGAGGTGCAGTAATTGCCATTACATGAAATCTTCAGATAATATCTGCTGTGATATTTCAAATCGAACTATGAAGAAAGGGAATCAAAGCATCAAAACAGATTTTATACTTTCTGGTCTTTTCCAATATGGTCATATGGACATTTTTTTCTTTGTTGGCATTGTAATACTCTTTGCAGTGGCTCTGATGGGAAATACCATACTAATTCTTCTCATTCAACTGGACACCAGACTCCACACTCCAATGTACTTTCTACTCAGTCAGCTCTCCTTCATGGATATAATGAACATTCCACTACAGTGCCCAAAATGGCCACTAACTTTCTGTCAAATAATAAAACCATTACTTTTTTAGGCTGTGTGACTCAAACATTTATGTTCATAGTCCTTGGTGGGACTGAAGCCCTTCTTGGTTTCATGTCTTATGATCGATATGTGGCCATCTGTCATCCTTTACATTATCCTTTACTCATGAGCAAGAAGATTGGTTTGTTCATGGTCACATGTGCATGGACCAGCTGTTCTATCAATGCTTTAGTGCATACCCTGTATGTATTTCATCTTCCATTTTGTGGATCACGGCTCATCAACCACTTTTTCTGTGAACTTCCATCTCTATTACAACTGGAATGTCAGAACACTTCCCAGTATGAGTATACAGTCATTCTGAGTGGGCTTATTATTCTGCTGCTACCATTCATGGCCATTCTAGCATCGTATGCCCATGTCCTTACTGTGGTATTCCACATGAGCTCAGGTAAAGGACAGACAAAAGCTGTCTCCACTTGCTCCTCTCACCTGATTGTGGCAAGCCTATTCTATGTGACTGTTCTCTCCACCTATACCAGGCCACACTCCTTGCATTCCTCAGGACAGGATAAGGCAGTGGCAGTGTTTTACACCATCATCACACCTCTTCTGAATCCATTTATCTACAGCCTAAGGAATAAAGAAATTATTGGGGCCATGAGAAGACTGTTGGTATAATAAATATTTGTACAGGCAATATCACTTTGGGAAACCCTTATTGGTTGAGATAAAACAACATAGATCACTTTGCCTGGAACACCACTTTGAAATATGTAAGCTCTCATAAATATTTATGATATAAATAAATTGATAAATATCTTCAATCTTGTTTGTTTCAAAATGGGTTAAAGATAGTTTCTTTTTGGGTGCCTGGGTGGCTCAGTGGGTTAAAGTCTTTGCCTTTGGCTCAGGTCATGATCTCAGGGTCCTGGGATCAAGGCCCACATCGGGCTCTCTGCTTAGAAGGGAGCCTGCTTCCTCCTCTCTCTCTGCCTGCCTCTCTGCCTATTGGTGATCTCTCTCTCTCTCTCTGTCAAATAAATAAATAAAATATTTTTAAAAAGTTTCTTTTTATGTTATGTTAATCACTATTCAGTACATCATTAGTTTTTGATATAGTGTTCCATGATTTATTCTTTGTGTACAACACCCAGTGATCCATGTTTTTGAACCTGGTTGCATTTCTTATCTGTAAGCTGGAAAAAATACATTATTATCAACATTATTTAGCTTCTAAAGCAATATATTTCCTCCCCACTTACTCTGTGCTTGCACGTCACAACAAATATATTTTAATATCCTCTTTGATATTTGAAACACAATGAAAAGGAGACATAATCTATTCAGACACATAATATTCAAAGAATCTATGTAAGTATATACTGTAATGTAAGGCAGAGTACATCATTCATTCATTCTTGTGTTTATTCAACTGATTTAACTATGTGTGACAGTGCTATAGGTCTTATTGATATAGGAGTAAAAAATTATAAGAACTTACAGAAAGCTTTGATTCATTAAGTTCACAGTCAATGTGGAGATATATAAAATTCAAATAAATATAAAAAGTGCAATATTTGGGCAGTCTGGGTGGCTCAGTTGGTTAAGCGACTGCCTTCAGTTCAGGTCATGATCCCAGAGACCCGGGATAGAGTCCCACATCGGGCTCCCTGCTTGGCGGGAGGCCTGCTTCTCCCTCTCTCACTCCCCCTGCTTGTGTTCCCTCTCTTGCTGTGTTTCCCTCTGTCAAATAAATAAAATCTTTTTTAAAAAGACTGCAATATTTAAAATAAGAGTAATTAATGGCGTGAGATTGAAATAAGGAAAGCCAGAGAATTTTGTAATTTTATATAAAACAATCCATAAAGTGGCAACTACAAATATTTGGTCAAATATTCAACAGAGATGAGTAAATAATTCAGATTGATACTTTATACAGAACGTTATGGCAGGAGGAGGAATGTTCTGGGTAAAAGAAGGAGCAAATGAAAATTTCCTGAGAAGGAAACATGGCTGACAAGGCAAAGAAAATGAAAGAGTAAACTGGTGGATTCTAGTAGATGAGTAGAGTTAATGGATACAGAATTTGAAATATGAGGTTAACCATTGTGAGAAGTTTGGTTTTTAATCCAGCAAAACTGGCAGCCAATGTTATGCTCGCAGAGAGGATTGAAATGGGGAATTAGGAGAGCATCAAAGTTGTTCAAGATACTGACTTGGAGAAAAGTAATAATGTTAGAGAATCATGGAGTGACCAGTTTCCAGAGGTTAGTAGAAGAAAGACATTTGAATCTTATGGATTGATATGATGTGAATTGCTAGGGAATCATAAAACAGATAATTGGGCTAAGATCTTGGAAAACAAACCTGGAAGTAAGAAATCATCATTACTACCTTTGAGGAAAACTATGAAGGCAACATTTTTAAACATATTTTATTTATTTATTTGACAGAGAGAAATACAGCTAGAGAGGGAGCACAAGCAGGGTGAGTGAGAGAAGGAGAATCAGGCTTCCCTCCATTCAGAGAACCTGATGCAGGGTTTGATCCCAGGACTCCAGGATCATGACCTGAGCCAAAGGCAAATGCTTAATGACTGAGCCACCCAGGTGCCTCCTGTCAATGATTTTCATAACAATTTTATTTGTCTTGGGGCATTCATTCTTGATTCAAAATAAATTACATAGTCGTTCCATGGGTATCTTTCTTTATTTAGCTTATTTGTTTATAATATATAGTGCATCTGTAAGCCAGGAATTAAAACAGTAAAATGGTTAGAGGTCTTTGGAGTTTCTATCCTATTCTGACATCTCCCCTATTGTTCTTAATTTCTAGATTATTGTTGTCTTGCTATATTATTATATTGCCAAATATATGTTCATGGAAAATTTTAGAATATTTACTATCAGGGTTTTGGACAGTATAATAAAAGGTCTTATTCTGTAGGTTATTTGTTTTAGAACTTTTCTTCTCTTTATCTTATTTTACTATAATAATATAGTTGAATGTAATCGTGGAACATACATTTTTACTGTTAGATAAAATTATTTTGCTTGACATTATAAAATACCTGTCCATATTTTGTTTGGTGGATGATAGACAATTTTCAATTTTATGCTATTACATATATTGTATAATGTATGTGCCCCCTTTTCCCATGGACAAGAGCTTATATTGGATTTGCATATGTGGCTGAATCCTGGTTCGTAGGGTATGAAAATGGTCATGTTTTGGAACTATGTGAAGTGGTTTCTCAAATAGTAAAAACAATTTACATTTTTAAGAGAAATATAAGTTATACTGATAATCAACATCTCAAAAATTAAGATTGGTCAGTTAAGACATCTTAATTCTTAACATATGAATAATCTAAATACTAGTTAATTAGGAATTTTTCCTTGTTTGAAATTCATACATGTGAATTCTGTGTATATTATATAAAATGATCATTGACATTGTTGGCACCGTCACTAAATTACACTTTGTATAAAGCATAAAAATTACATAAATTTTTGTAGGGGAGGATAAATTTATTTTTTACCCTCTTAATTATCAGCATAAATGCCTATAACAAAAGACAGACTTACAAAAGAAAATAAATACAAATATTTGATAAGCATTTTACAGAGCACAGGAGCTTTCATAAGGAAATGAAGAACTATAGATTTAGTTAAACCTCAGTGATTATGTATTAGGGACATTAAAGTGTGAAGAGTCATGGGAAGCTTGATAGGACAAAAATGGGTATGAGCTACACATAGAAATCTGGGGGGAACCTAGCAGGTTTAGATTGCTTTCAATGTCCTGCAGTCTTGTAATTAAGTTTGTTTCTTTCTTCTCTGCATGGGGAGAGCACCTCTCCAAAGAAGGATTTAAACTTCCCTCAGGGGAAAGTAAGAATGACTTAACTTGTACCTGAAATCTCTATATTCTTTCAGCTTGAAATATTCAATAAGGGAAGGTGCCACATTTTAGTTAATGTATCATAAACTCTGTTATTAGGTCAGAACATCAGAAGAAATAAGATCTTATGATATTTTAATATGTTCTATGCTGTTAACTATTAATTTGTATTTGTAGAAAACATCACACCTCCATATATATTATTTTATATCTAATTAGATACTTTTCTCTTTCAGCAACTTATTTTTAATGATTTGGTCTAGACCATCCTTACATTGTTTCTATTTATTTATTATATTAATTTATTTTTACAGTGTGTGCACCTGTACATGACCATGCACTTTTTTTACCCAAATATATTTAACATGTGGTGTTATAGCATATGCATATTATGTATATAATAATATAATAATATGTTATTATTAATATAACAATTCAACTATTCTACACATTTGTAAGTGCCCATCAAAATAAACATAATTTTAACTCCATTTGTCTATTTCAACCATCACCACCACCATCACTTCTGGAAACCACCAGTTTGTTTGCTACATGTGTCTGATTTTTGTTTTTATGTTTTTTTCTATTTGTATCTGTTTTGTTGTTATTTTGTTTTATTTCCTGAATTCCAACGTGAGTGAGATCATAGGGTATTTGTCTTCCCCTAATGCCTTATTTTAGTTACGTTTATACACTCTAGGTCCATCCATGTTGTTGTGAGGTACAAGGATTCATTCATTTTTATGGCTGACTATTCCATCATATCTATTATCATCTATCTATCTATCATCTATCATGTATCTATCATCTATCATCATCTATCATCTATTTATAGCTATCTATCATCTATCTACACATTGAACAAACCTTCTTTTTTATTATTTTTTAAATTTTTTAATAATAATATATTTTATTTTTTCAGCGTTCCATGATTCATTGTCTATGCCTCACACCCAGTGAATATACCTTCTTTATGCATCTCTTTATAGATAGATAGTTGATTTACTTCCATAACTTAGCTACTGTAAATGATGCTGCAATAAGCATAGTGCACATATATCTTTTTTTAAATAAATTATTTTATTCTTATTTTTTCAGTGTTCCAAATTCATTGTTTATGCCCCACACCCCGTGCTCCATGTAACATGTGACCTCCTTAATAGCCACCACCAAGTTCACTCACCCCCCACCCCTCTGCCTTCCAAAACTCTCAGTTTGTTTCTCAGAGTCCACATTCTCTTATGCTTAACCTCCTCCTCCAATTTACCCCAAATCACTTTTCCTTTCCTTCTCTAAAGGTCCTATATGTTATTTGTTATGCTTCACAAGTAAGTGAAACAATATGATAATTGACTTTCTCTCTTTGGTTTATTTCACTCAGCATAATCTCCTCTATTCCTGCCCATGTTGTTACAAAAGCTGGGTATTCATCCATTTTGATGAGGGCATAATATTCCATTGTATATATGGACCATATTTTCTTTATCCATTTGTCTGTTTAAGGGCATCTTGGCTCTTTCCATCGTTTGTCAACCGTGGCCATTGCTGCTGTAAACATTGAGGTACATATGGCCCTTCTTCTCACTACATCTGTATCTATGGGGTAAATACCCAGTACTGCAACTGTTGGGTCATAGGGTAACTCGATTTTTAATTTTTGGGGGAATTTCCACACTGTTTTCCAAAGTGGTTGCAACAATTTGCATTCCCACCAACAGTGTAAGAGGGTTCCCCTTTTTCTACATCCTCTTCCATACTTGTTATTTCCTGTCCTGTTAATTTTGGCCATTCTAAATGGTGTAAGGTGGTATCTCAATGTGGTTTTGATTTGAATTTCCCTGATGGCTAATTATGATGATCATTTTTTCATGTGTCTGCTAGAGATTTGTATGTCCTCTATGGAGAAGTGTCTGTTAATGTCTTCTGCCCATTTTTTGATGTGATCATCTTTTGGGGGGGATATTGAGATTGAAGAGTTCTTTATAGATCTTGGATATCAGTCCTTTGTCTGTAGTTCATTTGTGAATATCTTCTCCCATTCCATTCTGTGGGTTGCCTCTATGATTTGTTCACTATTTCCTTTGCTTGTTGAGAAGGTTTTTGTTTTGATGAAGTCCCACAAGTTTATTTTCACTTTTGTTTCCTTTGGTTTTGGAGACATGTCTTGATAGAATTTGCTTTGGCTGAGTCAAAGAGTTACTGCCTATGTTGTCCTGTAGAATTTTGATAGATTCCTGCCTCACATTAAGGTCTTTCATCCATTTTGATATTATCTTTGTGTATGGTGTAAGAGAATGGTGGAATTTCATTTTTCTATATGGAGCTGTCCAAACATTTATCTTCTCATTAGTGTTTTTATTTTCATTCTGTAAATGTCCAGTAGTGAAATTACTGAAATCATACTATAATTATATTTTAATATTTTGAGGAACTTAATACTCTTATCCATGGTGGTGTTACCAATTAGCCTTATAATCAACAGTATATGAAGGTTCCTCATTCTCCAGATCTTTGTCAACACTTGCTATTTTTTTCTCTTTTTGATACTAGCCATTTCACAGGTGCAAGGTGATATCTCATTGTGGTTTTGGTTTGTAATTCCCTGAAAGTTAATGATGTTGAGCATCTTTTCATGTGTCTGTTAGCCATCTGCATGTCTTTTTTGGAAAATGTTATTCAGGTCCCTGACATTTTTAATCAGATTTTTTAAAAATATCATTGAGCAGTATAATTTCATATATTTTGGATATTAATCCTGGTCAGCTATACCATTTGAAAATATATTCTGCCTTTCCATAGGTTGCCTTTTTGTTTTGTTGATGATTTCATTCCTATGCAAAGATTTTCATTTTGATGTAGTCCCAATAGTTTATTTTTGTTTTTCTTTCCTTTGCCTAAAGAGATATATTTGGAGAAACGTTGCTAAGGCCACTACGATTTTTCTATGTTTTTGTTTACAGGTCTTACATAGAGGTCTTTATCCGATTTGAGTTCATTTTTATGGATGGTCTAAGAAAGTGGTCCAATTTCATTCTTCTACATGTTGCTGTCCAGGTATCACAACACAATTTGCTAAAGAGACTTCCTTTTCTTCATTGTATGTTCTTGCTTCTTCTGTCATAATTTTTTTTTATTGTTACTAAAATGTTTTTTCCAGTGATCCAAGATTCATTCCCCGTTCCCCACACCCAGAGCTCCATGCTTTAGGTGTCCCCAGCACCAACCACCAGGCTCTCCCATCCCTCCACCGCCCTCCCTCCAAGTTCCTCAGTTTGCTTTTGTGTCCAAAGTCTCTGTTGTTTTGTTTCCCTCCCTAGATTACCCTAGTTCCCATTTACTTTCCTTCTCCCACTGTCCTCCAGTTTACCCCTCATGCACCGCAAGTAAGTTAAACCATGAGATACTTGACTTTCTCTTCTAGGCTTATTTCACTCAGCATAATCTCTTCCAGTCCGGTCCATGTTGCTACAAAAGTTGGATATTCATCCTTTCTGATGGAGGCATAGTATTCCATTGTATATCTGCACATATCTTCTTTATCCATTCATCTGTTGATGGGCACCTTGGCTCTTTCCACAGTTTGGCTATTGTGGCCATTGCTGTGATGAACATTGGGGTGCATATGGCCCTTCTTTCACTACATCTGTATCTTTGGGGTAAATGCCCAGTAGTGCAATTGCAGGGTCATAGGGTACCTCTATCTTTAATTTTTTAAGGAATCTCCACACTGTTTTCCAAAGCAGCTGCACTAGTTTACATTCCCACCAACAGTGTAAGAGGGTTCCCCTTTCTCCGCAGCCTCTCCAACACTTGTTGTTTTCTGTCTTGTTAATTTTGGCCATTCTGACTGGTGTAAAGTGGTATCTTAGAGTGGTTTTGATTTGAACTTCCCTGATAGCTAGTGACACTGAACATTTTTTCATGTGTCTGTTAGCCATTTGTATATCTTCTACGGAGAAGTGCCTCTTCATGTCTCTTGCCCATTTTTGGATGTGTTCATCTTCTTTTTGGGTGTTGAGTTTGAGTAGTTCTTTATAGATCTTGGATACCAGCCCTTTCTCTGTAGTGTCCTTTGAAAATATCTTCTCCCATTCTGTGAGTTGCCTCTTTGTTTTGTTGACTGTTTCCTTTGCTGTACAGAGGCTTTTTATTTTGATGAAGTCCCAGAAGTTCATTTTCACTTTTGTCTCCTTTGCCTTTGGAGACGTGTCTCGAAAGAAGTTGCTGTGGCCGATGTCAAAGAGGTTGCTGCCTATGTTCTCTTCCAGGATTTTGATGGATTCCTGCCTCATGTTGATGTCTTTCATCCATTTTGAGTTTGCCTTTGTGGGTGGTGTAAGAGAATGGTCTAGTTTCATTCTTCTATATGTAGCTGTCCAATTTTCCCAGCACCATTTATTGAAGAGGCTGTCCTTTTTCCACTGGATATTTTTTCCTGCTTTGTCAACGATGATTTGCCCATAGATTTGTGGGTCCATATGTGGGCTCTCCACTCTGTTCCATTGGTCTATTTCTCTGTTTTTGTGCCAGTACCATGCTGTCTTGGTAATCACAGTTTTGTAATAAAGCCTGAAGTCAGGTAATGAGATGCCCCCAGCTTTGCTTTTCTTCTTCAGCAATTCCATAGCGATTCGGGGTCTTTTATTTTCCATATAAATTTTAGGATTGTTTGTTCTAACGTTTTGAAGAATGTTGCTGGAAGTTTGATCGGAATGGCATTGAAAGTGTAGATTATTCTGGGCAGTATAGACATTTTGACAATGTTTATTCCTCCAATCCATGAGCATGGAATGCTCTTCCATCTTTTTGTGTCTTCTTCAATTTCTTTCATGAGTGTTCTGTAGTTCCTCAAGTACAGATCCTTGACTTCTTTGGTTAGGTTTATTCCTAAGTATCTTATAGCTTTTGGTGCTATAGTAAATGGAATCGATTCTCTGATTCCCCTTTCTATTTTGTCGTTAGTATATAAGAATGCAACTGATTTCTGTGCATTGATTTTGTATCCTGCCATGTTACCAAATTGTTGTATGAGATCTAGGAGTTTGGGGGTAGAGTCTTTTGGGTTTTCCACATAGAGTATCATGTCATCTGCAAAGAGAGAGAGTTTGACTTACTCTTTGACAAGCTGGATACCTTTTATTTCTTTCTGTTGTCTGATTGCGATTACTAGGACTTCTGATACTATGTTGAACAGTAGTGGTGAGAGTGGGCATCCTTGCCTTGTTCCTGATCTCAGAGGAAAGGCTGTCAGTCTTTCCCCTTTTGAGGATGATATTCACTGTGGGTTTTTCGTAGATAGATTTTATGAGGTTGAGAAATGTTCCCTCTATCCCTATACTTTGAAGAGTTTTGATCGGGAACGGATGTTGTATTTTGTCAAATGCCTTTTCTGCATCAATTGAGAGTACCATGTGGTTCTTCTCTCTTCTCTTATTGATTTGTTCTATCACATTGATTTTTTTTGCGAGTGTTAAACCACCCCTGCATCCCTGGGACAAAACCCACCTGGTGATGGTGGATAATTTTTTAATGTATTGTTGGATCCTGTTAACAAGGATCTTGTTGAGAATCTTGGCGTCCGTATTCATCAGCGATATTGGTCTGAAGTTCTCCTTTTTGATGGGGTCTTTGTCTGGTTTGGGGATTAGAGTGATGCTGGCTTCATAGAAAGAGTCTGGAAGTTTTCCTTCTGTTTCTACTTTTTGAAAGAGCTTCAGGAGAATAGGTGTTATTTCTTCTTTGAATGTTTGGTAGAATTCCCCAGGGAATCCGTCTGGTCCTGGACTCTTGTTTTGGGGGAGGTTTTTGATCACTGTTTCAATCTCATTACTGGATATAGGTCTATTCAGATCGTCAACGTCTTCCTGTTTCAGTCTTGGGAGATTATAGGTTTCTAGGAATGTATCCATCTCTTCCAGGTTGTTAAACATATTGGCATATAATTGTTGATAGTAATTTTTGATGATTGTTTCTATTTCCTTGCTGTTAGTCATGATCTCTCCCCTTTCATTCATGATTTTGTTAATTTGGGTCTTCTCCCTTTTCTTTTGGGTTAGTTTGGCCAATGGTTTATCGATCTTATTGAATCTTTCAAAGAACCAGCTTCTAGTTTCATTGATGCGTTCTACTGTATCTCTAGTTTCTGATTCATTCATCTCTTCTCTAATCTTTATTATTTCCTGCCTTGTGTGTGGAGTTTGGTTTATTTTTTTGTTGATTTTCCAGTTCTTTAAGGTGTAATGAGAGTTGGTGTATTCGGGATTTTTCAATTTTTTTGAGTGAGGCTTGGATGGCTATGAATTTCCCCCTTAGGACGGTCTTCGCTGTATCCCATAGGTTTTGGATCGAAGTATCTTCATTCTCATTAGTTTCTATGAAGTGTTTCAGTTCTTCTTTGATTTCTTGGTTGATCCACATATTCCTGAGTAGGCTCGTCTTTAGCTTCCAAGTGTTTGATTTTCTTCTGAACTTTTTATGGTGATTGAGTTCCAGTTTCACGGCATTGTGGTCAGAGAATATGCAGGGAATAATCTCAATCTTATGGTATCAGTTGAGCCCTGATTTGTGACCTAGTATGTGGTCTTTTCTGGAGAAAGTTCCATGTGCACTCGAGAAGAATGAGTATTCTGCTGTTTTGGGGTGAAATGTTCTGAATATATCTATGAGATCCAGCTGGTCCAATGTGTCATTCAAGGCTCTTGATTCCTTACTGATTTTCTGTTTACATGATCTGTCCATTGCTGAGAGTGGTGTGTTAAGATCTCCTACGATTAGTGTATTTGCATCAATATGATTCTTTATTTTGTTTAACAGTTGGCTTATGTAGTTGGCTGCTCCCATGTTAGGGGCATAAATATTTAAAATTGTTAGATCTTCTTGATGCATAGACCCTTTAAGAATGATGTAGTGTCCTTCTGTGTCTTTGACTACAGTCTTTAGACTAAAGTCCAATTTGTGTAATATGAGAATCACTACCCCGGCTTTCTTTTGGGGTCCATTGGCATGAAAGATGGTCTTCCATCCCCTTACTTTCAATCTGTAAGTGTCTTTTGATTCGAGATGAGTCTCTTGTAGACAGCATATGGATGGGTCCTGTCATTTTATCCAGTCTGAAACCCTGTGTCTTTTTTTTTTTCCTTTTTAGAATTTTATTTTTTTTCACAGTTTTTGTTCTTTTATTTTTAACCCACTTATTTTTACAACGTGATACTTAACACACTCCATAATAACTTTTTTTTTCTTTCCAATAAAATTTTACTTTCCATGTTCAACAATTAATATTTCAAAAAATTAATATTTCAGATACTTAATGTAAAAATTCAAAATGTTTTGGTCACTTGTGGACTAAGAATATTGTAATGATAATAAAATCCAGAAGAAATTGAACACTTTGAGCCCTGTGGTCACAGGAAATAACTTTTTTTTTTTTT
>PITA01019777.1:0-36612 GCA_004023965.1 Spilogale gracilis
AAAAAAAAAAAAAAAGAAAAGAAAGAAAACAATGGGACTTTTTAATGTACCTAAGCAACTGACAAAAACATATGATTCTGCCCCAGAAAGATGCAGAAAATGTCAAAATAGAGGGCAGAAATACAAAACTAGAGATGTTTTGCAGCAATATTTTATGTATGGTATTTGATTACAAATGTGCAACATGGAGAAGTGAACAGTGGACTGTGACATTGATGTTAATTTTCTTACCCACGAGTGTAGAAGCCCTCTAAAATATCACATCATCAATTTAGTTGCTTTACCAGAATCAGGCCATGTGGGGTGTGTGTGTGTGTGTGTGTGTGTTTAACTAAAAGACTTTATTTTTAGAACAGTTTTAGATTTACGGAAAAATTGAGCAAACTGTACAGAGAATTCCCATGTACCCTCTCACCTGCACACAGTTTCCCCATTATTGTGATCTTGCATTAGTGTGGTATATTTGTTACAATTAATGAACCGATATTGTTAATTAAAACTTACACTTACGTTAAGTTTCCCTCTTTGGGTTTTACAGTTCTATGGGCTTTGAATAGCTTAAAACATATATCCACCATTACAGTATCATGCAGAAAGTTTTAAGACCCTAAAAAATCCCCTGTGCTCCACTATTCATTCCTTCTCGCATTCCCTGGCAACCACGGATCTTTTTACTGTCTCAGTGGTTTTGTCTTTTCCAGAATCTCATCTAGTTGGAAGTATACAGTACATAGGTTTTTGAGGTTGGCTTCTTTCATTAAACAGTATGCATTTAAAGTTTGTCCATGTCTTTTCATGGCTTGACAGCTCATCTCTATTCATCACTGAAGAATGTCCCATTGCCCTGGATACACCAGAGTTTGAAAATTTACTTACTGAAGGACATCTTAGTTGCTTCCAGTTTGGGGCAATTATAAATAAAGCTGCTATAAATATTCGTATACAGGTTTTTGCGTGGACACAAATTTTCACCTCATTTGGGTAAATAATCTATGAGTATGACTAATGGATAACATGGTAGGCTTATGTTAAGTGTTATAAGAAACGGCCACAATGAGATCCAAAGTGCTCATGACATTTTGCATTCCCACCAGCGATGAATGCAAGTTCCCACTGTTCCACATGCCTGTCAGCATACGATATTGTCAAGTGGTTTTTTTTTTTATTTTAGCCATTCTAATAGGTATGTAGTAGTAGCTCACTTTTGTTTTAATTAGTGATTCCCTAATGATATATGATACTGAGCATTTTTTAATATGCTTGTCTACCATCTGTATATCTTCTTTGGTAAGGTGTATAATCTGATCTTTTCCCAGTTTTAGACTAAGTTGTTCTTTCTCTTGAGTTTAAGAGTTCTATATGCATTTTGAACATCAGTCCTTTATCAGGTATGTGTTTTGCAAATATTTTTTTCCACTTTGTGGTGTGTCTTTTCATGCTCTCAGCAGTTACTCTGTTTGTGCTTTTAGGGGGAAGGGTTTTAGGAATACATTTTACAACAGCAGTAAAAGAAAAAAATTATAGCAAGTGTTTTACACTCTATTTCAAATGGTATCAGGGAACCTTGTCTGTGAACCCAGAAGAGTTTTGTTAAAAGGGAAAAGTCAGGTCCTGGAAGTGGTGCTGGCTATCCTGCACTGTGAGAGTTGGTACAGCAAGGCTGGGAACAAGAACAGAACTGTCCTCAGTGGCATGACTTCTAAACTAAAAAGTTTGGGAACTATGTGTAGGGTCTGAATTTCTGTCCATGAATCCAAGTATGTAAGAGATAATCACTTCCTTTAATTTAACCTAATCTCACTGGTGAAACCCATTCTGCCAGTTGGGTAAGGGATTCCATCTTGATCATACAGGGGTGCCCTTCCCTTCCTGCAGCCTAGACAGAATTCAGGAAGCTTACCTAATGCCAGAAATGGAGGAAGGGCTTCAAATCCCAAGTTTGTCTTGGTTGCCACTGGCGACCTTACTGTATGAAACACGGTAGTCTCTGAAGTCTCTGCCCTCACGCTACAGTGGGGAATGAGGTTATCAACTGAGGCCCAGGAGCCAAGGGCACTGGCTCTCTATGCAAGAGCCATCACTCCCAAAGATTTTATCCCCTTGGGAGCACTGAGAAGGGGATGCTTGGATCCCACTGCTCACAGGACTCAAACACCTCTGCCCTTCCTTCCTCTTGCATCTCAAAAGCACTCTCTTTTCTCTTCTCTTCTAGGACACATACATCTCTTTCATGGGCTTTCACCAAAATCCAAAAGTGTCTTGACTTTAGCTCTCTTCTTTCTCCCCTCCAAAAAAATCTATGTGTCAAGAAATTTCAGAAAACAGAGGTGCCTGGGTGGCTCAGTCAGTTAAGCGTCTGCCTTTGGCTCAGGTCATGATCCCAGAGCCCTGGGATTGAGTCCCAAGTTGGACTCTTCACTTAGCAAGGACTCTGCTTCTCCCTCTCCCTCTGTTCCTCACTCTACTTGTGCTCCCCCCCCTCTGTCAAATAAATAAGTAAAATCTTTTAAAAAAAGAAATCTCAGAAAACAAACACTAACATTTCAATAAATAATGCTGCTACATTATTTGTGGAAATTATCTTGTCCTGAATTGGAACCACCACAACCTAGAATATTTTTAGATTGCCTCTTGACCAGTGACCACAGGAAGCCATTATATACAGTAAACAAATATATGGCTAGAATTGGAAATTTTGGTAAGTGTTTGATCTTTCCAAATGCCCACAAGTTTCTAGCTCTGCTCTTCCCTGCCCCCAGAGTAGATCCCAACTATGTGGTCCCAGAGGAATATCTTTTGTGCACAGTTGAGCAAGAACATCAGAAAGGTATCTATTTCCCTTACCCAGCTACCATCCATGGACACTCCCCTCCTGCTGCTTTTTCTTGTAGCCTTGGCCTCCCAGACGTGAGAACATCTGGGAGGCATGGAGGCAGCAGTCCCACACAGAAAACAGCTTTCTGAGGTTACTAGTAACTTCCTCCTTAATAAACACAAAAAACTGGTCTTAATTCTGCTTAACCTCATCTCAGCATTTGATACTGTTGACCACCATCACTGCTGAACCCTGTCCACCCTTGGCTCTGATGACCCTTGGATGAGGCCTCCTTATCAAATTTTTGAGTGGCACAAGGCTTGGAGTGATGACTAATACAACGTTAAGACATATATGGGATTCAGAGTAATTTTGATTGGTTGAACACTGACACATAGATAAGATGGGGCCAGGAGATGGTGATCTGTCCAATACAATGGTTTACAGGCTTATGTGATCTCTGACTCATTAGTAAAAGTGAGCTTATCACTGTTCTTTCCATCCCGTGAGCCCTCTCTGCAAAGAGGTATGTTGATAAATTCAAGGAGTTAGGTACCAGTGGGAGTTGATTAGGGTTCTAACCAGCCAAGTTGATCAGGGTTCTGGAGACCACGTCATATGAGGAATGGTTGAGGACACTGATATTGTTTACCTGAGAAAAGAGACTATTAAGGAAATTTATGATAAAAGCTTTCAACTATGTGGAGGGTTCTACATAAAGAGGTTAAAAATACATATACCAGTGGTTTTAGAAAACAAGACAAGGACAACTAGCTGAGGTGGGAGAGGTAGGAGATGTGGGATTATTATAAAGGAGATCTTTTTCTTATAACTGTCTTATCAGGTACTGAATTTGCCAGCATAAGTGAGGAAGCAAAGACTGGACATCCATCTACTAGAGATAACATCAAAGGGGTCCTTACTTCACAGTGAGAGACTGGGATGATTTCTGAGGTCCCTTAGACAACACTGCAATGCTCATGAAGCCATAGAGTAAGAGAATTCCATGGCACTATGATGTCCTTTATTTCTGCTGCCAGCCCCACCCCTTGTCTCCCATTAATTCAAGTTGCAGTGTGTTGGACACTGCTTTAAGAGGAGGTGAATGAGGAGATAAGAGAAGATATAGAAAAGAGAAAACAATAAAACAACTTTTTTAAAAAAAAGAACCTGCCATATGTCAAGATCTGTGTGAGGCACCATATATATGTCTTCCTATTTAATCCTCACAGCAAGCTTATGGATATTTAGTGTGACTTCTGTGATGAAACTAGGGTTCAGAGAAGTTAAGTGACTTCCCCAAGAACACACACGAATCAACTGGTGGAGCCAGAGTTTGAACCCAGCTCTCTGTAATTCCAGAGCCTTGTGTGAGCCTTTATTCACACTTTATTTACAGTAAATGATACTGGTCTTTAAAATTTTTCATATGGATATAAAGATTCCTTTTAAAATATACTGATTCAAAGTAAGAGAAGAGAAAAATAAGTATATAAAAATAATACAGATTTGACATAAATATGCATTGATACCAGTAACTAGAATGTCTGAAGTTTGGGAAATACTATTCCAAATATTTTGACAGCAAGACTTTCCAATTTAGTCTATTTTGTATTTGGACTGCTGAGTACAAGGAAAAGAAGGAAACTTAAAATCTGAGTGGAATGTAAATTAATTCTCCTGTGCCCTGATAGAGGGGTAATTTCATGTATTACAATAAGGAAACTAAATGGACCCTTTCAAATAAAAAATATATATATATTTATATATGATTGTAAAATCCAGAGGAAAACCCCAGGTGGGGCCTATCCGAATACAGGATGAAGTTTCCAAGGTATGCACACAGGATGGCTGAGAGGAAGTGAAGACTCTATGAGTCAGGGGCCAGGACCCACGCAGGAGCCTCCTGGCTTTGGGAGGCCCTGGAAGGAAGGTGAAGGAGTTGACAGGTCAGTTTGGGGAAGAATGACCATCACCTTTCCTGTGGTTAAGGATCATCTCTGTGGTCAGAAAAGGTCAAAGTGAGAACTGGAAGATCTGAAAGGAAGACAGAAAAGCAAGAATGAAGGCTAGGTAGCTGCACAGCCTGCTCTGCACCAGGTAATTTGCATGCAAGATCCCATCTGTCCTTCAGAACAATGCAGCAAGGATGCTGGTCACTTTTCCTGCATGAGAAGACTAAGATGGGGAGACATTTAGTAACATGTTCAGAGCCCAGGGGCCAAGCCAGGATTTGACCTTAGGCCATCAGTTACAAATCCATACTATGCTACTCCCCCTGCATCACATTCTTGCTTGAGTGATCCTTCTCAACCCAGATAACACACAACTTTCCCTTTGTTATTTTTAATTTCTCCAGCCCTGCAGGGCACAGGTAGCCTCCCAGAGAGTGTAGGAGGCATTCTCGGAGGGAGCTGCTTCTCTCCTGAGTGCAAATGCTGCAGGCTCAGAGGCACATAATTGCCCCCACACATTGAGCAGAGGGCTTTTCAGGGCCTGACTGGGTCAGAAAAAGAAACCATACATTTGGTGCAGGATTTTTTTTTTTAAGATTTTATTTATTTATTTGACACAGAGAAACGCAGCTAGAGAGGGAACACAGAAGGGGGAGTGAGAGAGGGAGAACCGAGCAGGAAGCCCGATGTAGGGCTCGATTCCAGGACTCTAGGATCATGACCTGAGCCAAAGGCAGATGCTTAACCAACTGAGCCACGAAGACCCCCCTGGTGCAGGATTATTATATGTATGAAGCCTGACTCTGCGGAAGCACTAGGTTTGGAAAAATCCACTTAGCATTCACACAGCTTTCACTCTTCTCCTTGGAACTTGTTCCCAGGCTCCAGAGTACCAACCACTTCTAGATTAGGACAATTAGGATTAGATTAGGATAATTTAAAAACAGGCCATGGATGTTAATTGGCTTCTAACAGGATCCATGAAGGTATACTCAAATGGACGGTTTGAGGGTGGGGAGTGAGAAGAGAAATACCCAGTCTCTGGGTTCTCTGGTTGCAAACTCTCCTGCAGCTCTGCCAAGCCAGAAACAGTCCAGGGTACATGGAAACCCAATAAAACACTTGTTAAACTGAGCTGAAGCTTTACCTTTGGGCCTCAACGACTGAACTCCTGGATAGCTGTTAGTCTTTGTCATTTTGTGGCTGGGCTGTCTTTGGGGAGTTTCCTCAGGGCTTTACATTCACTCACTCTCCACCAGTACATTTGTAGTCATTTTCATCGGTGGAAATGCCCACCTGCCATCAGAAGTTATCTGGAACCAGCCCCTGTCTGTGGTGCTATTTCTTTCTTGTCAGTTCCCCTTTCTGCATTTGAGTTTTAGCCTCAGCCCTGACATTTTTTCTTTCTCTACAAGGAGTGTTAGGAGGTTTGGGGGAGCTCACAAAAGCTCTTCTTCACTTATTCTTAATACCTTTCTTCTGTGTTCCTCGGGAATGCCACTGGGCTTATGCATCTGGTCTCCGGGAGCTACAGTGGATGGGCATTTGTGACAGGTATGTTCTTATGAAGCTCGTATGCTTGGGGAGCATGGTGTTAGATAAAGCTGCGTCTGGGGCAGATGTTCAGAGGTGGGGCTGATGGCTGGCAAGGGGGCAGGTAAGTAGGGTTGCGGAGTACATGCATAAAACTTTTGAGCATCAGGTTTGATTCTGAGACTGGCTATGCTGGAGGAAGGACATTACAAAAACATGTCTCTTCCAGGCAGAGCCTTTTGTCTGAGTTGGTGAGCTAAGAGACAGGACAGGCAGGAAACAGGAGGGGCCACCCACTTACCAAACAACCAGCAGCCACCCTTGACCTCAGGGTGCTGGGAGCTCTAAGTAGCTCTGCTGCAGATGCTATTCAAGGAGCCTGGCCCCGCCTGAGCCCCTTGTGCCAGTGAGAAGTCCAGAGACCCGGAGCAAAATCCACAGCCTCTGCAGTGGTTTCTCTGCTTTCTTATTTGGCCTTTCTCTTTCTGTCTCTTTTTTCCCTCTTTTCTCCATTTTTTTCTTCCCACAATATTAGCTCTTCTTGGCACCAGAGACCAATAGTTCATTTGAAAAGAAAGTCTCAGGTCAAAAAAGAGCCCAAGCAGTGGTTTCTCGTGTTCTGTATATCACGAACATATTTGCATTTCAAATAGGCTTAAAATAGTGCCTCCACTAATAGTTATTTAAGGAGAGACAGGTGAAAATGATTTTGGCCAAGGGAACTTCCCACTCTTCTCAAATTGTAATAACTAAGGAGATGGTCCATTCTTCTGATACGCAACCTCAATTTTGGGACAGGATCTGGACTTAAATGAGTCTAACTATGTGCACAAGCTCATAGTTCTGTATTATTTCATCTGTTTGCTATTGCAAGTATCATTAATTCTTTTTACATGAGCTGTCCTGTGTATAAGCTTTTATAAATCTCTGTTCATTGGTGGTTCTAAATATATTTATTGAGGCCTTAACTATGTCACAGGTAGTGGGTTTTTAACAGGGAGCATAAAAGACATGGTCTTTGTACTTTTGAAGCTTTTAGCCTAGTGGGAAAACAGTATTAATTAGATAATCACACTAAAATTATTGTATGGCAACAGCGCTTTGAAGGCAAGGAAATGGCTCCTTGTGATTGTGCTCACTGTTTAACTATGTCTTTGAGCTTGGTATTTCGGTTATTCTAATATCCCTGGATATCAGATGTCTCTTCCTGGTGGAGATGAGGATTGGATGTTATGGAGCTGAGGCTAAGGTGGGAGGGGAAAAAACATAAAACGTAAAGAGTTAAGCCAAGCCAGATTCTTTAGGAGAAAATCCAGACTCGGGGTGCCTGGGTGGCTCAGTTGGTTAAGCGACTGCCTTCGGCTCAGGTCATGATCCCGGAGACCCGGGATCGAGCCCCACATCGGGCTCCCTGCTCGGCGGGAAGCCTGCTTCTCCCTCTCTCAGTCCCACTGCTTGTGTTCCCTCTCTGGCTGTGTTTCTCTCTGTCAAATAAATAAATAAAATCTTAAAAAAAGAAAGAAAGAAAGAAAGAAAATCCAGATTCAAATACTAAGTTTCAAAAATTAGATAGAGCTAAGAGGTAAGTTTAGGGGTCGCTGGCCAGGAGACTAAAGCTGTGGAGAAATAGAATAAGAACAAAACATGTCTGAAATAAGCAAAGAGGGTGGTAGGAAAGTTCCTGAGAAGTTATCCAGACTCCAAGCGAGGGTTAACAATTCATCTTTCTTGGTCAGGCCAACACGGTTATCTAGGGCGCAGGGCAGAAGGCTATGACCATACATAGGCTGGGCACGCAATCCTTTGTTTGACCTTATCCTCATCTCTAACCTGATACAGAGATTTGTTTCTGAATGATTGATCAGAGTACACTCAAGGTGAGATTTGGGAAATAGATGCCATTTTGAATATGTGTAAAAGAAACATGTGTCTTCAGCACTTTCCATCTCATCAGAATACAAGGTTCCCATTCACTATTCTCCTTCTTTTTAAGAGGATGATTCCTTTCTGAGTTCCCTTTCCTTTTTAGATAAATCAACTCTTCATGGCTAAAAACAAAAAAAACATTGCTCCCGTTTAGCTAGCATTTGCATTTTAATAGGGGCTTTCAAAAATGCCTTAACCCAAGGAATGAGTAATTTGGGAATTCCAAGCACCAGGGTAGGGTTGGTATACAGAATGGGGAGAGGGGACGTCCCTCAGTTTGTGCTCTTGAAACATTGGCTTTCTCTCTGACCATGATTCTAGTTCTGAGAGAACAGGAAGGGGCCATCTTACAGGGCCAGGATTGGCATAAATGCCGTTTAGTGAGCTCTGTGGGTCTTATTTGTGGTAGGTGGGACCCTTAACCAGATGCGCACAGACTCACCTGTAAACTTTGCGAGATGCTTACCCACAGGCACTTCTTGGCAAAAAAGGAAAAAATGGTTTCCAAAACCATTGATAATTTGGAAAAGTTATGGTCCTTGACTTAGAAAGATCTGATTCTAGATATGACTAGGAGAACTGGACATCTGTCTTGTATACAAACTTGCTATAAGGAGACTAGAGGGGCATCTGGGTGGCTCAGTTGGTTAAGCCACAGCCTTCAGCTCAGGTCATGATCCCAGAGTCCCTGGATTGAATCCTACACCCGGCTCCCAGCTCCATGGGGAGACTGCTTCTCCCTCTGACCTTCTCCCCTCTCATGCTGTCTCTCACTCTCTCTCCCTCAAATAAATAAAATCTTAAAAAAAAGGAGACTGGAAAAGCTAAATGCTTTCACCATGTTATGCTCCTTTTTTTGGGTGAGTGAGAGGAATGAATTTTTGATTTTAACACTGAGTCACCTACAATATCAGAGAATGAATAAAAGCAGCCTCTCCTCCTCGTGAGTCCACATAGACATTTCTTCTTTGTGCCTACACATCTTTCATGCTGCTCCCCTCGGATCTGTGTGGAGACACCATGCTCCCAAATGGGTGAGGGGAAGGACAGCTAATCAAAGTGAGGCAGTGTTAAGTATGAAAAACTAATCACAAATGGGGCCCAGGAAGATCTGCTCCAAAAAGAGATTGGAAACCAAGTCCAACGTATGATCCAGCCTGAGCTAGAGAGAGACAGGGCTGCTAGGGGAGCTCAGTTAAGCTCAAGAGGGGTGACACACATCCATAGCCAATCATCATTTCCTGCGTGCTCACGTTTTCATCAAGGTAGAATTCATGCTCATCTCTTTCTTGTCATACCCACTGTCCCTATGCTGATTCAGCCTCTTCATCTTATGTTTATGAGACTTTAAAACTGGCTTTCTTGATCACTGTAGCATCAGCCTCACCTCCTGATAGGCTTATTTTTTTTTTAACTTTCATCACATAATTTTTCTGCTCCCAAACTATTAATCCCAAATTCTCAATTTTCTATTACATCAAATACAAACTCATCTGACATTCCAGACTCCATTAAGCTATCTTACTCTATCCACAGAAATGAACTCCCCATTATTTGTGCAAGTGAAAAAATAAAAAAAAAAGCCCTGTAGCATCCACCATGTTAGTCCATTAAACAATACTGATTCCTGACACTAGGTTGTTGAATGAATGAGTGAATGTATCAATGAATCAATCAATCCCTTACCCTCACCTTCACATCCTGCTGATTATAATCCTAAATATTGCTTGAACATATCCACTTCTACATCTGCTACTACCACCCTAGACCAAGTGGCCATCTTTTTTCATTTAGATGACTGTAGTAGCCAACTGATTGCTCTTCTGGCGTCTGTTCTGGCTTCCCTACCATCCCCATTTACTACACAGTAGCCAAGTCATCTTTTCAAAAGGCAAAACTCATTACGTAACTCTTCTAATTACTTCAGTGATTCACGTTGCGCTCAGAATAAACAGCAAAATCCTTTGCTGACCCCTAAGATAAGCATGGTCTATTGCCTGCTGACCTCTGCAGGCTTGTCTCCCTGCTCGTCTAGTCATTTAAGCCACATCAACCCTCCCTCATTCTCCCTTTTGCTTCAGTGCCTTTGTACTTGCTGTTCCTTTTGCCTAGAATCCTTCCAAGCCACTCTCCTTCACCTATATAACATTTATTCAATCTCTTCTGTTTATGTATCAGTGCCTAACAAGCTGCCCCCAAACTTAATAACTTAAAACAATGAATATTTACTCTGCTTAACAATGTCGTGGGCCAGAAATTCGGGCAAGATTTTGAGTGATTTTTCTGTTCCTCATGGCATCAACTGAAGTCACTTGGTGGTTGGTATTAATCTAGCGAATGGGGTGGCCTAGAGCTGCACTGCTCAGTTCAGTAGGCACTAGCGACATGTGGCTACTGATGACTTGAAATGTAGCTTATCTAAGTGCTGTAAATGTAAAATACCTATAAGATTTTATACAGAAAAAAAGAATGCAAAAATGCATTAATAGTTTTATATTGGTTATATGTTGAGATTATAATGTTTTAGATATACTGAATTAAATAAAATATGTCATTATAATTAATTTTTACATATCTCTTTCTAATTTTTTAATGTGGCAACTCAAAATTCTCAAATTACATATGTAGTTGCATTGTATTTCTATTGGACCATGTTAACCTAGAGCAAGGGTCAGCATTTTTTTCTATAACAGGCCATATAGAAAAGATTTTCAGCTTCTCAGGCCATATTGTTCCTAACACAGCTTCTCATCTCTACAACTGTAATGGAAAAGGAGCCATAGACGATAATTAAATAAACAGGTATGATTGCATTCCAACAAAACTTTATTTCTGAAAATGGGTGGTAGCCAGATTTGGTCTGCAGGCTGCAGTTTGCTGACCTTGGATCTAGAGGATCGAAGATTTTATTCCAGTGCCTGGTGGCTTGGTAGAAATGGCAGGAATGCAGGCCTCAACTGAGACTGTTGACCCAAATACTTACACACTAGGAAGAATAGGGTAGTGGGACATCTTACCTGATGTTCCAAAGCCCAAAAAAGAGTATTCTAAGAAAAATAGAAGCTATAAGGCTTCTTATGATCTAGACTCTCAAGTCCCAAACATCCTTTCTGCTACATTATATTGGTCAAAAGTCCCTAAGTCCAGACCAGATTTAAGGAGAGGAATTTAGACTTCACCTCTGCATGGGAGGAATAGCAAAGAATATGTGGCCATCTTTAATCTATCACATCATTCTTCAAATCTCAGTTTAGACTAGTCCATAATAGGCATTCAAAGTACCACAAGCCTCTCCTTTGTAGGACTTGTCATCATTACAATTTTACACTTAATTGTGGGATTATCTTGCTCCTCCAATGAACCATAAGCAATCATGTGATAAGGAGCTATTCCTGGTTTCGTTCATCATTATATTCTGAGCTCTTAGCACGATGGCTGTTCGATAAACAATTGTTGAATGAATGAATGATATTAGGGCACAGCTTTTCAGCCATTACCTATACTAATATTAATCCCACATTTCTCCATATTCCTCTCAAGCGTATCACAAAACACCCTGTCAGAAACCTTATAGAAATCAGACACATTCCATTCCCAGCAACCTCATTACTTTGTGGTTCAGAAACTTTATAAAAAAGGAAATAAGCCTACCCTATTATTCCTAGTACCTCAAAGGTGATAATAGCTGCTTTAACAGTATAGCTTCAGGTTCTAGTGCTCTGAGAAGTAATTCATGCAGCATGTCAAACCAGAGGAAAGCCAAGGCCCCAGGGAGCTTGTGGTCCTCCTGAACCTCACTTACAATGCCAGTCCGCAAGCTTGGCTTGTCCAATGACAGAATGAAGGCCTGAGCACTGGGCTGAGGCTGACCCAATCCTCCCTCTTTGGAGGTTGTAGCATCATCTCCTGCTTTGCTTAATGCAAGAACTCTTGTATGTGCCAGGACAAGGTATGCGTTGCCACCTTGCACCTAATCCTAGAGCTTAAATTGTAGTTGTATGTGTACACCCTATCTTTCTTTCTAGTACTGGGTGAGGGAACAAGGCCCACACATCTTTATTTCCCCCACAAGCTCTATAACAAGCCTGTAACTGAGTATTTTCAGTAAATATTTTCTTGAGAGACAGTCTCAATGAACAATTTTTCTTAGAGACCAGTAAACTTAACAGTTTTCCTGATACCCTGATCACCACTAATATTCTAGACAAAGTTGTGAAACACAGAATATTTTTCTCCGTTGATCCCCAACTTCTACCTTGAATTCCTCTTTCCCTTCCTGTGTCACCATATCTGTACTCCCATCCCACCCTCTGGCTGGCCACCACCACCCCACAGCCCTTCATACAGTCTTTTGCCTGAACTAGATCCCACATGTTCCTTCAGATCTGAGACACAAAAGATCTCTTCTTGATCCCCTTCTCTTTCTTCCCAAATACACGTATTGCCCTAGAGTTCTTCTAGGTGAGACTTGCTAAAACACACTAAAGTGTGCCTGGAGCTAGGTCCATGCTAGAAAACTGATAGCCTGTCCAGGGCTGGAGTGGAGAAGAGCATTTTCTGTCTGTCACCTAAAGGGTGCTCAAGTAATATTTGCGGAATGAATGGAAACTTAGGACAGAAACTCTTCTGATAGCGACGCACCATGTGGCCCCTCCTGCTCATCACAGCCTGTCTCCCAGGAATGTGCACTCTGATCCCAGGAGCTACCCTCACACCTGGCCTTTGGGATGTGCTGCTCCCCCACTACACTAAGAGTAGTTCTCCTTGCTCCCATAGCTCAGCTGAAACTGGCTGGAACTTTTAAAGGAACTATACCTGTGTTAAAAAGAACACAACAAAGCTGTGTGGGTTTAAACCTCAACTCTGTCACTTACTATTAGGTGACTAGGGCAAGTTCTTTAACCTCTCTGAGGCTCCATTTCTTCATCTGTAATGTGGAGGGTAAGTAATCCCACTTTGTTATGAGAAATAAAAGTGTAACTAGTCATTCAGCTGCCTCTCATTCACGGTCCATGATGGGCCAGGCATATACAGTAGGTGATACTTGATTTCTGTAGTGAACCTTCAACTACATGGACGCTATTTGCCTTAGGGTTTTGGCTAATTCACCCACCTACAGACCTATTCTGAACACAGCTGACGGAAATCTCTTCTTAGAGAATCCCCCCATAAATTCTTAGGTTCTTTCCTCTCCCATTCCCCTTTTTGCTCCCTCCCTTCAAAAGCCAGCATTTCCACTTCTCAGCCCTCTGAGGAAAGCAATGACTCGTGGCTGTGGTTGAGAGTTCATTCCTGAGGAAGCAGTGACATTTCTGTTCTTCTTCAGAAACAACAACATTGAAGAAACTGGTTTCCTAACCCAAGCCCCATCCTCACACATATTCCAGTGGCTGGAGTTGAGAGAAGTTCTTCACATGGGGTATAGAGGAACATGTCAATCTCAAGTATTTTAGCACTGTATTTTATTAGGGTCTCTGACAGATGAAGTGTCCAAAGTGTTGTCCAGGACACTGTCCAATCTTAGAATTAATGTTAGTAAAGTTGATTAGAAAGACTCACTGCTAGGCCAGGATTTTGAGGAGGAATGTGATCTCTGTCCCCAAATTCATAAAGGGCTATGCCGGAAGTGTGTTAAGGTCTCTCCACATAGCTCCAAAGAATGACACCAGCATTAATGAAAGGAAGTTAAGGAGAGGCAGTTTCTTGCTCGGGGAAGAGAGAATTTCCAAATAGAGAAGTTGAAATGCTATTGATTTCCTTGTCATACCCAGTGCTTCTCCCAAGTGCATGAATTATAGAGATCATTTGTCCAAGATGCCGTGGGCCATACCGACTCATGTAATAATTTGAATTAAAGGTATTTGTTGAATTTATAGTGAAATATGATTTGATTTTATGTCCCTGTTCAACACATCACCCCAAGAAAACACCAATATTTAGTTAGGTCAGGGATGCTGATTTTTGGTTTGCAAACAATGGGAGATTCCTACATTAGATGGGAGTGCAGATTCAAAGGATCCCCAGTCCTCAGATTCTATGGCAAATAGGATGCTTCTGGTGATTTAGTGTGAGGAAGTGCATAGGAATCAAATAGAGAGCTCTTTCCAGCCTCTACCATTGAGTGGTGCCAGCTTTGGCCCAACAGTTAATGCCCAAGCTCTGTAACCTATTAAAATCATTGGGAGGGAGAAAGAGAGTAATTAGGAGCAAGTGTGAGGTTCAGATACTGGACATCCACTGTGTGCTTCAGCAACTGAATATATGTGCAACTCATTGTCACAAAGCACTACCTTTCTTTATTTTTAATAATAATTTATTTTGGGTACCTGGGTGGCTCAGAGGGTTAAAGCCTCTGCCTTCGGCTCAGGTCATGATCTCAGGGTCCTGGGATCAAGTCCCACATCAGGCTCTCTGCTCAGCAGGGAGCCTGCTTCCCTCTCTTTCTCTACCTGCCTCTCTGTCTATTTGTGATCTCTCTCTCTGTCAAATAAATAAATAAAATCTTTAAGAAAATAATAATTTATTTTATTTTTTCAGTGTTCCAAGATTCATTGTTTATGCACCACACCCAGTGCTCCATGCAATACATGCCCTCCTTAATACCCACCACCAGGCTCACCCATCCCCCCACCCCCTCCTTTCCAAAACCCTCAGTTTGTTTCTCAGAGTCCAAAGTTTCTCATGCTTTGTCTCCCTCTCTGATTTACCCCAGTTTACATTTCCTTTCCTTCTCTTAATGTCCTCCATGTTATTCCTTATGCTCCACAAGTAAGTGAAACTTTCTCTGCTTGGCTTATTTCACTCAGCACAATCTCCTCCAGTCCCGTCCATGTTGCTACAAAAGATGGGTATTCATCCTTTCTGATGGAGGCATAGTATTCCATTGTCTATATGGACCATATCTTCTTTATCCATTCGTCTGTTGAAGGGCACCTTGGCTCTTTCCACAGTTTGGTGATTGTGGCCATTGCTGCTATGAAGATTGGGGTACATATGGCCCTTATTTTCACTACAACTGTATCTTTGGGATAAATACCAGTAGTGCAATTGCAGGGTCATAGGGTAGCTCTATTTTTAATTTTTTAAGGAGTCTCCACGCTGTTTTCCAAAGTGGCTGCACCAACTTGCATTCCCACCAACAGCGTAAGAGAGTTCCCCTTTCTCCACAGCCTCTCCAACACTTGTTGTTTCCCGTCCTATTAATTTTGACCATTCTGACTGGCGTAAGGTGGTATCTTAGTGTGGTTTTGATTCGAATTTCCCTGATGGCTAGTGATGATGAACATTTTTTCATGTGTCTGTTAGCCATTTGTGTGTCTTCTATGGAGAAGTGCCTCTTCATGTCTTCTGCCCATTTTTTGATGTGATCATGTTGGTTTTGGGTGTTGAGTTTGAGGAGTTCTTTATAGATCTTAGGTATCAGCCCTTTGTCTGTAGTGTCATTTGCGAATATCTTCTCCAAAATCCTCCACCCCAAACTACCTTTATAGAATTACTACTAAATTACCAATTAACACTATTTTTTTAATATTAAAGAGCTCCTACAAATTAAGAAAAATTTGTAAAAAGCCCAAAGATTCTATTAAAAATAGAAAGAAGAATGAAGAGTGCTGTGAATTGTGTAAGACTGATGAATCACAGACTTGAACCCCTGAAACAAATAATACATTATATGTTAATAAAAAATAAATAAAAATAGAACTTGAAAAATTTTTTAAAAATAAAAATAGGTAGAAGACATGTGTGGACAGTACATAGAATAAGAAATGTTATCTCTTGGGGCACAGGTGGCTCAGTCATTTGAGTGTCCAGCTTTTGATTTCATCTCCAGCTGTGATCTCAGGGTTGTGAGGTCAAGCCTGCCTCCAGCTCCACCCTGGATTTGGAGCCCACTTGGGCTTCCCTCTCACCCTCTCCCTCTGTCACTTCCCCCATCTCTCTCTCCCTCTCTCTAAAAGAGAGAAAGAAAGAAAGAAAGAAAGAAAGAAAGAAAGAAAGAAAGAGAGAGAGAGAAAGAGAGAGAGAGAGAGAGAGAGAGAGAGAGAAAGAAAGAAAGAAAGAAAGAAAGAAAGAAAGAAAAAAGAAAGGAAGGAAGAAAGAAAGAAAGAAAGAAAGAAAGAAAGAAAGAAAGAAAGGTTATCTCTAATATATCTAATATGTTTAAACGCATAATAAAAGAAATTCATTTTAAGATTACAGTGACAGCCATTAGGACAGATACCATAAGGAAAAAAAAATAACAGGTGTTGACAAAGATGTGGTGAAGTTGTAACAGGACAATTGTACACTGTTAATGGGAATATAAAATTATGCAGCTGCTATGGAAAACAGTATGTCAGTTCCTCAAAAATTAAAAATAGAATTATCATATGATCCAGCAATTCCACTTCTGACTATACAACCAAAAGAAATGAAAGCAAGGACTCAAAGAGATATTTGTACATCCGTGTTCACATCAGCATTATTCACAATAGCCAAAACATGAAAGCAATTCAAATATCCATGAAGAGATGAATGGATAAACAAAATGTGGCATATATATATACAGTGGGGATATTTTTCATCTTTAAAAATGAAGGAAATTTTGACGCATAATATAATATGGATGAACCTCAAATAAATTATGCTAAGTGAAATTAGCCAATCACAGAAAGACAAACACTGTACGATTCTACTCAGGAAGCTAGAGTAGTTAAATTCATGGAGACAGAAGGTGGAATGGTGGTTTCCAGGGCCTGGGTAGAGGAGAGAACAGAGAGTTAGTGTTTAGTAAGTAAAGAGTTTCAGTTTTGCAAGATGAAGAGTTCTAGAGATGGATGGTGGTAATGATTGCACAATGTACTTAATACCATTGTACGCTTAAAAAATGGTGAAGATCATAAATTGTATATTATGTGTATTTTACCACAGTGAAAAATAATTTTTAAAAATGACAATGAGATGTTATTTTAGCGTTTGCTATTGATAAAGATCACAAGATAGAAAACATGCTCTGTTGCTAAAAGCTATATGAAAATAGGCATGTTCATGTTTTGTTCCAGGGGAGAAAAACATATAATCTAAGGGGAGAATGACTTCTCAGTGTCTTTGAAGTTTAGAATTGCAATTACCCTTTGACCCTTTGGTCAAGCCATTTCTACTTCTGGGAAGATAGCTTACTCCCACATACGTGTTTTGACATATGATCAAGGTTTTTCACTGCAGCAGAATATTGGAAACACCTAAATGTCCCTTGATAGAGGTGGGTAAAATAAATTATTATTGTCACTCAGTAGACTATAACAAAATATTCAACTGTTAGAATGAATATACCAGTACATGCTGATATAGAACAATCTCTAAGGTAGTGGCAAATGTGCAAAATTATGTATAGAGTGCTACAATTTGTGTTTAAAAATAAAATGAAAAAAGAATATAGGCCTATGTTTTCATTTTGTTTTGCCTAAAATAACTCCAAGTAGAGGCAAGAAGCTGTTAACAGGTAACAGTGGTCACTCCAGTCATGTCTGTGGGGGGAAACTCGATAGCTAGAGGACAGGATTGTGGGAAGACTTGCTTTCCACTATTTATCACCGGTACCTTTTAAATTTAGTACCATATGCAAGTATGAGTAAAAAAAAGTTTTAACTAAGAAGCTAGGTTATAGTCTAGAAGGGAAGAAACTTTACAGACAATTTTAGCCCAAAGCCCTGTGCTTAGTGCTATGGGAGCAGAGAGGAAGGGTGTCTTTGGGCTCAGGAATGGCTTCTAGACACACCACTCCAAGGATGAAATTTCTGCTTTTGGATCACAAATAATTGTGTATCTTCTCCTGAGAATTGGTTTATTTTATCCTAATGGACAGATCTGTAAATTCACCGATTAGGTTTTCACTTTCACTTTGGCTGTTAAAAAGATACAGGTCCATTTTATATTATTGCATTTGGTTTGCTTTTTAGCTGTTTCTAATGTTGGTCATTCTCCCTTATTGTGCACTTCCCCGTAAGCCATTCTACGCCTTTTTGGTGTAAGTTGGAGTAAGTAGGTGAGTGAAGAGGAAGGGAGGGAGGGAGAAGAAGAAAGAGAGGATAGAAGTTACAAACCAATGCCTGTTGCTTTGCTTAGCTCATCATGTTCTCAAAGTGTGGTCCTTAGGCCAGCAGCACAGTATCATCTGTGAGTTTGTGGACACAGCTTTCACCCAGCCTACTAACTTAGAATCGCTGTGAGCAAGGCCCAGATAATGGCTTTAACAGGATCTTCCAGATCATTTTTATGCACAGTAAAGTTTGAGAATCACAGGGAAACCAAAGGCAAGTCGATTTCACAACATAAATACTCTTCATTTGTCCCAGCATAGCCATTGTCTTGGTCAAGGTAAGTAATGCTAGCTATTCCAATAAACAATCCTCCAAATTTATTAGCTTGACACAATTAAAGTTTATGTTTTGCTCATGTCACAGTCCAATATGGATCACTTTAGGGTGGAAAGAGCTGCTTTATTAATTTGTCCACCAATCCAGCTTCTTTTAATAGTGAGGGTTTTCCATTTTCTAGGACCCTGGACTCCTCTGAATTCTCTGCATCCAAGAAAGCAGGAGAGGGAGGAAAGACAGAGAGGCTTTAGTGACAGGTCTGGAAGTAACACCGGTCTTTTCTGCCCACGGTTCCATTGGTCAGAACCCAATCACATGGCTCACCTAACTGCAGAGAGACTGGGATGTAGGGCTTATCTGTGGAGCTAGAAGGAAAAGGAAATGACCTTTGTGAACACATAGCTTGGTCTCTGCTATACGCATGGGCCTAAGTGAACCCCAAGCTCATTTGTCATGTTTGGTTTTTTAGTCATTTTCTAATCAAGTTTTATCTTCTATTTTTTAATTCTAGCACCATGGGACTGAGTAACACTCTCCTTGTGATGGCCCTCCTGATCTATGGTAAGAACCTTTTGGCTTTGTAAAGCCCTAGAACCCTTCTGTGTCTCCTGATGAACTGGCCACTGCAAGCCTAAGCCTGAGACTTGGTGGGTTTTACTTATTTCTATCTAGTGTTGCATGATACCACATGAAAAAGAAAAAAAAAAAACTTTCCTGGAAAAGAAAGAAGCATCTTGATAGAGAAGAGGTACCTCAGCTGATGGCAGGTCTAGCCTAGGAGAGTACCCCACCCCTCTGCTATCTTACTCCCATGGTACCGGATGCACAAGTAGGGTAGACTGGCCTGTCCAGCAACACCCAGGGAGCTAGGGGAAGGCCCCTGATCTGACGCCCTTGAGACTTAACTCTTTTGCTCCACACATACTTCCTTCTGTCTTCTCTATTCTCATTCCTGGCCTTCCCTGGCTTTTAGAAAACAGCCAATGGGCTTCTAAAAGCCTTCCATTAGGGAACATTGGTTTCTATGTTTCCTGCCTCCCCTCTCCTCTTTCATAGCCTTCCTTACCAATCGATGCCCATCGTTCACAGTTGTCCCTGCTTACTGGGAGGCTCAAGAGCCCAGCCCTTCTACTCCCAACTTCAGTGACCTGCAGGGAGTTACAGCAGTTGAGTCACCATGAAGTGAATGAAGCTGAGCTTCAGGATTTTTCACTTACACAGGCCCTTCTCAAAGTCCTCCCTGAGCCTCCCTTAGGGGCCCTAGCAATGTGGTCACATGTCTTATTCTTTGGTAAAATCTTCATAAGTATATTTTAACCACAATGGTTAAGACCACTATCTCTTTCCACTGTGACTTTTCCCTCCGTCATATTCTCCTTCTGTTGACTGGCAGTGTAGTCGTCACAGACATTTTGTATTTTATTCTGTATTCTGTCTCTTAAAGAGCACTCTGCCCCGCCCCCCTAAAAAAGAAGTTTTAGAAGAGTCAGCCTAACAAAACTCAGATCTTCCCTGTTTGCTGCTCCTCTCCGAGTTTCAGTTTCTTCATCTGTAACCTGGGGTTGGCTGAGGTTCCTGCCACACATCCTGACGCCTGGGCCAGTTTAGTTTCTCCTCTCCCACTGCCTCTTCCTGTAGCACATCTTTTCCACCCTCAGTACTGAGAGAGAAGCCATCCCAGTCTTGATGGGGGTACATGCTGGGGGATGGTGAGCTGAGCCTGGGCTTGGCAGTGGTGGCTGCCCCTGACTAACTCACCTGCGCACAGGTTCACTTCCTCCAGATGGCCATGCACCAGGCCCTTGGCCACTGTCCCCATGCCAGCTGTGTGTGGCAAAGACTCAAGGTTATATGGAGAGACGCTCCCTCTGATTGGTGGTGGCTGGGACGGGCCTTCTGTGATTTCTGGTTTTTGCTTAGCCCCTTGGAGCGTATTGATTCCTTTAGTGTGTGGTCTATATAGTGCTAACTGACCACTCCACTAATACAGGTTGAAACAGGAACTTCTCCTTTCCAGGGCCTGCTAACTGTGAGGAAGGGGATAAGACAAGGCTCTGAAGAACATTATCCTGCAGAAAGCCATTCCCGTCCACCAATTATTCTATTTCCTTGACAAATACTTAGATGTAGCACTTACTTGGTGCCACGTACTATTCTGAGCATTTTATAAATGATAACTTACTTAAACATCACAGTAACTTGCTTCTAGATGTGAAAACTAGAGCCCAGAGAAGTTAAATAATTTGTCTAAGATCAACATAGCTAAGGAATCTAAGCTGGGCTTAGATTCACCCCACACATATAGATTCAGCATCTGTTCACTTAACCTTGGCATTATACTGTTTCTTTCAACACTTTCTCATGAACTATTCATAAGTGGTAGGATTTGTTCTGTGGAGACCCAAATAGCTTTGGTGGATAATGTCACTTATGCCTCAGCCAAGTTCGCAAGTTTCTCACGAGCACGTCCTTTACTTTCTCTGCAACCAATACCTCATCTGTCTCTAATGCTTGGGACCCTACCCTTCTCATTGCAGTAACCCCAGCCTAGCTCTTATGACTTGGGGAAAAAAAGAAGAAAAATGGCTTAGAAACAATTTTTTAGAAAAGTCTGGTACCATTTCCCCCCAAACTTTCTGACTTTGAACACTGAAAGTGAGAATAAAGCTGAGAAGCCCTATCAAAACTGAGTCCAGATGTCACTTTTGCCCTTGCGTTGCTCTTGAAGTTTCAAAGCACCCTGCCTGGATACTTACTTCTTAGCCTCAGAAAAGAGAATTACCAATATTGAAACCTTAAAAATAACCGCCCAAATGGTAACTGCTTAAGTTTCATGTCAGTAAAAGAATCAGTGATTATATATTTGGTGCAACATAATTTTTTAAAAATTTTATTAACACATACTGTATTATTTGCTTCAGGGGTACGGGTCTGTGAATCATCAGTCTTACACAATTCACAGCACTCACAACAACACATACCATCCCCAGTGTCCATCACCCCGCCACCCTATCCTTCCCAACCTTCTCCCCTCCAGCAACCCTCAGTTTGTTTCCTGAGATTAAGAGTCTCTTATGGTTTGTCTCCCCACCCCGTCCCATCTTGTTTCATTTTTTCCCCTCCCTTCCCCCCATGATCCCCACCCCACTGCCCTGCAGTATAAATTTCAATACTGAGATAGGCAATGGTGACACCAGATTAAAATATCACATTGCCAATACTTCACATGCTATTAAAAAGAGCAACAACAAGAAAAACGCCAAAACAGACACCATTCTGTTTTAAAGAAGGAAAAAAATCAACTTGAATTTTATCTTTTTCTCAGGACACATCTCTGTACACTGGGCTGGTGAGCGCTAACCTGGCCATAGGCAGGCATCCAAGGGAAGAAAGGAGACGCAGTTGGCCCAGTTAATCCACAGCAAAAATACAGGGCTGAAAAATTTATTTGATGGCAGAGGTTAAACAGTGCAGCAAAATAATTCTGTTTTTCCTTTCCCCGATATGTTCTGTGTCCTCCCCCATCAGGGAAACAAGACATCATAGTTGTTGCCCCTTCCCTTGTGGTGAAAACTGGATGAGAGCTTAAAACAGGAAAGGGCAGGAGGGCTTGGCAGAATCAGGTTAAAATTTGTGCTTTGTATTTATAAAGGTAAAGGAATTTCTAAGTGCAACTTACAAGGCAACTCTAACTGTCCAATTCTGTTTGTTGCTAGCCAGCATCTCTATAACACTTTAAAACTGGGGCCAGGGTTGGTTTTTGGAAAATCACTAGTTCACACTCAGAAGGAAATTTCTTTCTAGTGTGACTTTCGATGGTGGCTCTCTTACTGTCTAGGGGTTCTCTGGGTCATAGTGCTTCCCAGTTCTCTTGACCAATACCTCTCATTCAATGAATGTACCCGGAGTGTGGCTGAAAATCTTTATTCACTTTAAAATTTACATAAAGTTAGCTTAAACCCTCATTCTACATCTTATAGAAAGGTCCACTGTTTCCCCCAGATTTTTTCAGGTTCCTCGTGGATGACTGCATGGGGATTACGTTTATGGTTACTTGTACTCCTATTTCTGCTACTTTTGGTAGTGGTCACTAAAATCACCACCTGGAGGTGAACAGATAATTCAGATTTAATTCCAAAATTCCCAAAGAATTGTCATGAAGTCTAATAGTTCTCCTATCGGAGTCACTCCTTCATGGTAAGCTACTGTTTCAGGGTCTTTAGAAATATATATATTCTACCCAGTAGGGAGTATCTTACCCCCAGAATAATTAATCATTTTAGTAGAGTGCTCAGTAAGTTCCAAAGAGTGCAGCCTGTCAGCCATGATAATTTAGTGGAAGGTAGTCACCGAATAAGATAAACATAGGGCTGTTTGAAAGCAAGAAAGAGGGGCGCCTGGGTGGCTCAGTTGGTTGGGCGACTGCCTTCAGCTCAGGTCATGATCCCGGAGACCCGGGATCGAGCCCCACATCGGGCTCCCTGCTCGGCGGGAAGCCTGCTTCTCCCTCTCTCACTCCCCCTGCTTGTGTTCCCTCTCTGGCTGTGTTTCTGTCAAATAAATAAAATCTTTAAAAAAAAAAAAAAAAGAAAGAAAGCAAGAAGGAAACTAGGAGCAGAGACTTTTTCTAGGTGTGGGTTTATTTCCATTTATCTTGATTGGTACTTAAAATGAATGCACTTTTCATGAGGACTCATGCCCCGCTCCATTTCAATGGGGAATAGGGAGGCTGTAATGGTAGATAGACTCCTTCAGAAAGGAGCAGGAGTTTGGACTGTTGAGATTTATGGAAACAAAAACAAACGCTTGTAGCCTTTATTAAATAGGCAAGATTTTACCTCTAGAGCTGATCTATTCCACAGAGGTGATCCCTCTTATATTGCCAGGCCACAGGGCCGATTTCCAGGACCTCAAAGCTATGAAGATAATTTTAACCCCTGCTAAGAGTATTTACCTATTCTTGGTTTCACTTTCACTTTCTTTCATTTCTTCTTCTTACAGGTGTCTCTATTAAAAAGTATTCAACTCCTTTTTCATTTATTTATTTATTTTTATTTTATTTCTTATTTTTTTATTTTTCATTATGTTCAGTTAGCCAACACATAGTGCATCATAAGCTCTTGTTGTAGTGTTCAATGATTCATTAGTTGTTTGACACCCAGGGCTCATCACCACACATGCCCTCCTTCATCCCCATCACCCGGTCACCTTTGTCCATTTAAAAATCACTTTTCTGGTTCTGACTATAAAACAATAGATAAGAGAGTGAAAAGCTATATATAGTCATGATTACAACATATATACAAATCTGTGAATATGTTTTACTCAGTATTGTTTCATACATACTTCCTAAAGTCTCTAAATGTTTTTCATTTTTATAATTTTGAAATCGCATTGGTCCATTGAATGGAGACATAATTTGCTTTCTTTTGTGTGTGTGTGTGCACATGTGTGTTTTATTCATTTAGAAGTTATGGCCTCACTGTCCTCTTTGGTTGTTAAGGAGCTTTCAGTCTAATTGTCATTGTTTCATAGATATTTTTTCTCCAGTTTTTAAAGAATGAGCTTATAAGTTTGAAAAAAATATATTATGTTTTATGCTTAGCAGCTTCATCACAATATTTCTAAAGTGTGGATTTATTTTCATTTGTCTTGCTTGGTACTTAGAATGCACTTTTGAACTAAGGACTCATGTCCTGCTCGATATGAATATTCACGATCTATTTCCTTGGCTATTGTTTATCTGCCACTCCCTCCAGTCTCTTCTCAAGATACTCCAGAGCTTCTCACACTAACTGTTCATGACTCTTAATCTGTGCTTCCACATTTTTACTTCCTTCTCTCTGTGTACAGCATGCCAACCAAGAGTCAGATGGATCAGCATAGATGGGGTGCGGGGTGCTTCTCATTATTGAGGGATCCCAGAACAAAAGGCTTCAGCAGTGCTATGGACCCTGGAATAGGGGTGGGGGAGAAAGATGAAGAGGAAGGCTGGGGGGTGAACATAATGAGTCATCATCAAAAAAGGTCTTCAAGCCTCTCCCTCCTCCCTGATGTAAGGAGGCCTCAGCAGAGACACTTGAAGAAGACCTCCACTTGAGGCCTCAGATAAAGAAATCTAGGAATGAAGGTGCCTGGGCTATGAATATAAATATGTGAATGAGCATGACTAGTCACAGATCTTGAGTTTTGACTCAACTCCCATCAGAGACTGCTGTGCATGAGCTACGCCCTAAGTCTGGTGTGAGGAGGACAGTTTTCCCCCACGAAGCCTGCTAGGTAAAACCTTTGTAATTGCCTAGGGTCAGAACTAAAAAAATTAATATAAGTTTTTAAATAGAAGCTAGATTACTCAGGAGAAATAGACAATAACCAACATATCACATCATGTCAGGTCATAATAAGTACTCTGATAAAAAATAAGTCAGTGTAAGGAATAAGGAGTGACAAGAATGCTATCTTCAATAGGATGGTCCAAGAAATCTCCCGAGGGGTCGCATTTTATAAGAGACTTATATGAAGTGAAGAAATGACTATGAGACTGTATGGAGGAAGAGTCTTCTGGGCAGAGGAATTAATATGAGAAAAGGCCTTGACATAGAGTGTGCCTGACTTTTGGAGGAATGGCAAGGAAGTCAGTGTAGCTGGAGCTGAGAAAGTGAAGGAAAGAGTTTTGGAAGGTACCAGGGATCAGATTACATGAGACCTTGTAGGCCAGGGAAGGATTTGGGATTTAGTTCACAGTGTGATGGGAAAAGATTTGGATTTCATTTTCAGTGTGGTAGGAAGTCATCAGGGACTTCTGAACAGGAGTATTATGTCATCTGAGATATATTTTAAAAGATAATTTCAGCTTGAGGGACAAGACCTGCGGGCAAGGATGAAAAAAATTTATAAAACATATTATTACGAGGCAATAGCAATTATCCAATCAAGCAGTGAGACCTGGCCAAAGTTAGTATCTGCAGACCCAGTGAAAAATATTCCAATTCAGAATCAGTCTCAGTGAGGCAAAAGAATTGATGGGGTGGTGGTAGGAGAAGGAATGAAATGAAAAGACGGAAGGTGGTGGTAATAAGGTGAAGTTCTTAATATTGAGAGTTTTAAGGAGATCTAGAGAGAGCACTTTGGTCGGGGGTCTGGTCCAAGGAAGAGATGGATGGGGCAGAGAGGACAACAAGAACTTTGGAGAGGAATAGGACAAGAAAGTGAGAGGCTCAGCACTGTGTGCATGAGGCTGAAATCACCTAGACAGCAGCGTGAAGGAGAAGGCAGGAGAAGTTGGCTGCAGCAAGCCTGGTACTCAGGTCTTCTGTGAATAAGGGGAACCTAGGACGAAGATGAACAACAGCAGCCGTGAGGGGTTGCGGGTCGTATAGCCTGATGGCTTCTACTTTGAAGGAGATAAGTTTTTTTTTAACATATCATGATGAGTTTTCTATTTTACATTATATGATGGTTCATAAATTTTAATTGGTAATATTTCATAAAACATAGTATTTTTTATAATTTTATAAAACATACAGATATTATGTGTAATATATAATTATCTATATTTTATATAGATAATAGGATACCTGGTAAACTTGAAACGAAAGCAAAGCTAGTTTTAACAGAAATACCATGTAGGGCATGAAAATTCCTGAAGAACCGTCCCTGTTCTACGACAGAAGATCTTTCTTTAGTTTACTGTTAAAGAAAAAAAAATATTAGATGATGCTTGTTAAAGCACAGTAAAGAAGACTTTATCCAAAGTGTGGGGGTTGCTATTGAGATAGGTAGGCATAGGGACCATTGCAAAGGGATTTTACAGTGAGGGAGAGATATTTGGCTTAACTCTAAATATAGCATGGGCAGGTGAGAATTTACAGCCAAGGAGAAAGGTGGGGCAGGATGGGAGGCAGTCAACAGGTGGAAAATTAGTAAGGGGAAACAAGAATAAGGAGGGATTCTGCCCCCAAACCCACTTAACAGGATTCTCACTAAAGACAGGCCAGGGTAATCAGTCATCATCTGGGGGATTGTAGAGGATGAGGAACCGGATCAGATTCAAGCATAATCAGGTAGCAAAGTTGGAGATTCTAGTGAAACTGGGTTCTTAGCAAGGTTCTTCCTAAAACTGGGTTTTACAAGGATGTGCACAGATGGACTAAGGAGGAGAGTAGAAGCCTGAATAAATTTTGATCAAGCAAAGAGTCTTTGTCATACCTAAAAGATAATGTCTCCAAGATCTCTGGATAAATACAAAATCATTTTTCTCTGGTTGCTTTTTTCTTTGCTTCATACTGTCTCCTCACCCTTTTCATACCCATATTAGAACTTAGCTCTGGTCATCATAGTTTTACATCTCCTCAGCCACGTCTGTGCAGACAGATGATTCAGATTAGTACTGACAGCAGCAAGTAGGGAATCTTTCATTGAGATGGAGGACAGGGGAGGAAGAGAGTGTGTGCTGCTATATAAACAGCAGTATCCAGAAAATAACAGTTGAACATGGATATCAGGAACTCTAGGGAAAGAGATTGGCTGGAAATAAGCATCTGTGAATTATAAGTTTATAGTTGGCAGTTGAATCCAGGGGGATAGAAGAGAAATACCAGAGAGAGTGGAGAGTAAGGAGAAAATCAAAAACAGGTACTTGAGATAATCAGCATTTAAGGGTGATCAGAAAAAACTGAGCAGGAGGTGAAAGAATGGTAAGGAAGAGAGTTTCCAGAAGGATATAAGACCAACACTGTGACTTTCAACAGAGTGGTCAAATGAAGTCTGAAAAGAGTTCTGAATTGGGCATTTGTGGGAAGTCACTGACAACCTTTGCAAGGGAAGTTTTGGCACCGAGGAGGGGGCAGAGGCTAGGCGTGGAGGCAGCAATTGCTACTTACTCTTTCAGGGATTTTGACTATTACAGAAAAAGAAACTAAAAGCAGTAGCAAAGGGAGTTGCTGAAGTAACGGCGATGAGGAAGGGAGAGGGTAGTAAGCAGGGCGACCAGCCCATAGAACAAATTAAATGGGAAGGGAATGGATTGGTGATATCATCAGTCTGAACTATTGAATAATTTCCTCCAGTATTGCTCAAACATTTAGTTATAAGAACAGGCATATAGAGGGGCGCCTGGGTGACTCAGTTATTAAGCGTCTGCTTAAGCTGAAGTCATGATCCCGGAGTCCGGGGATCGAGCCCCACATTGAGCCCCGTATCCAGCTCCCTGCTCAGTGAGAATCCTGCTTTTCTCCCTCTCACTTCCCCCTGCTGTGTTCCCTCTCTGGCTGTGTTTCTCTTTGTCAGATAAATAAATAAAATCTTTAAAAAATAAAAAACACAGGCAAGTAGATCAAAAGTGAAGTGTTTTCAAGATTAATTCTGCACAAAGGGCAAGTTTATTGGCGAGAGAATGATTGGAAAGGTACACTACTGCTGTGCTATCAAATATGATAGCCACCAGCCCCATGCGGGCTATTTAAACTTAAATTAATTAAAATTTAAAAAGATTAAAAATTCACTTTCTCAGTCACACTGGCTACATATCAAGTGCTCAATGGTTACAGAGTCGCATGACTGTCATGTTGTTCAGCACAAATATAGAACATTTCCATCATTGCAGAAAAGCCTTTTGGAAAGCACTGTACTGCAGGGTCTAAACTGACTAGAGCTGAGGTCTTTTATTTTACTTTAAATTTATTTTATTTTTTCAGTGTTCCAAGATTCATTGTTTATGCCCAACACCCCAGTGTAGAGCTGAGGCCTTGATGAAGCCAAAGAACAAATGTTGGTGGAGTAATAAAGTGCAAATCTTTTTTTTAAAGTATTTATTTATTTATTTATTTATTTATTTATTTATTTATTTATTTGACAGAGATCACAAGTAGGCAGAGAGGCAGGCAGAGTGAGAGGAGGAAGCAGGCTCCCTGCTGAGCAGGGAGCCCAATGTGGGACTCGATCCCAGGACCCTGAGATCATGACCTGAGCCGAAGGCAGAGGCTTAACCCTCTGAGGCACCCAGGCGCCCATAAAGTGCAAATCTTGGAGGAAGATATCTTGTGGACAGAGATAAGTACATTGACGTTTAAGATTTTAGGATTAGAGATGTTCCTGATGAAAAGTTTCAGGGTTATGTCATGGAAGAAGAGCTGAAATAGCCTGTGGATGAAGATCTTTTAAGTGGAAAAGCCTAAAGAACTTTGAAGCAAGGTTGTTGGTAGATTTATCCATGCTGAAATAGCTCAAATCGATAGTAATAGTTGGTTGGAAAGAAGAACTTATGTCTACTGCCGAAATCCTCAGTGAACAAAGAAGTAATGACAAATGATTAGTAGCTAGCAGCAGTGAGAGAGGTGGGCACCTCCAAATGAGAAGGGTGTTGTCGCTCAATCTCCCTGTGAAGTGTGCTAGAACAAGCAGTGACTGAGGACAAGAGCTGTCTTTTAGGTAGGGTCAGATTTCAATGAAAGCAAACCTTGTGGGAAATATTTGATGGAGAGTTTGAAGATGCAGAGAAGTTTATTACAATGGAGTGAGATGTCCAGAGGAACTAGTAAAGCTTTGAGGGAAGTTTAGTAAAAGAGGAAAAATTTATGAGTACAGATAACCTTAGTAACATGAGAAAAGACGGTTCTTGAATGTATAAGACATGCATTTGGGTAGTGGCCAAGGAAGACTGAAGTCCCAGGTATAGTCAGAGATCTCATAAGCTTAGAAGACTATAGTTTTTGTGTAATATTCACACAGTATATTGTTAAGGAACAAATTTCTCTACCTGATTAGGGAGGTGTCTAGATGGATCTTGCCTTCCTAGTTCCTGACATCATCATAGCAACCAGATATAACTAGACTCAGGCCTTCTCTATTACCCAAGTCCTAGGCAAGGGACAGAATCTCAATATGTACCCACCAATGGAGGCCCAGTGAGTCCAGTAGCTGGGTGACCTAAGATGTGGAGTCATCACAGGGGAGGACTGAAGCTACTTAGGAAAAATAGACTGTGAGTTAAATCTTTCCCACATAGACAGGAATTAGCATGTGTACCGTGTATAGCTCTGAGTGATGTCATGGAAGACATGGTTGATGAGGAACTATAGAGTACATATTGTGAAATACTTTCCGTTCCACTCAAAACGGACCTCAGAGTGATTCCACTCCAGACTGAGGAGAGAAGGAGGAGGGACAGATAGGAACAAGTTTTTCCTATCATTACCCCCTCTCTTCTACTCGGGAGACAGAAGTAGAGATATTCTCTTGTAGCTTCTCAAACTGAACTATTGTTAAGATGCTGATTCTGACCAGCAGGTGTGGTGGAGGAGGTGGGCAGAGATTCCACATTTCTGACCAGCTCCCTGGTGATGCCCAGGTTTGTGTTTAGAACACAAAACACACTTTTGATTGGTAGGTAAGGAGTGGAGCAGTCAGATGGGTGTAAGGAACAGTTCTTATAATCTTTGGGAGGGGAACCTGAGTCAGAGAGTTTAGACTGTTAGACTGTTATTGGAAAAATGGTGGGAAGGAAAAAGGATACTGTGAGGTTCTGCAGAGAAATAGTCATAAATCAAGAAGAGAGAAGAAGCCAAGGGTGAAGTCATTTCTGGTGCCAGAAGGCACAACTGACCAGTAAGCAATAACATAACATTGACAGTTAACTGGCAGGTATGAGTTTGGCTTCTCCCTTAGGTCATCTGCCCTAAAACCAGAATGAGTTTCCCCAGAGATGTAGCTGCTAGAAGCTTGGACAGCAGGTGGCACTCTCATATTATCATTCAGAATTCAGCAAAGAAGTTAGAGCTCCAGGATTGCCTTGTAAGGCAATTGCTGAATACAGTATACCTTTCTTTGGTTCCCCTTTCACAGTTTCAGGTACTCAGGTAAATTTTCCCACCACCCACCAATACGGGAACACATTCTGTACATGCGCTGCATTTTATACTTGCCGGGTGCTTCACAGGGTTCTAGCGAGCACAAGGCAATGGGCAGTGATCTGACCTTGTGCTGACTCTCACAGCTGCCTGAGTCCTCTTCCCTCAGAAGTCACACCACCACCAACCCTCTTAATTACGTGTTCTCACTGAGCCACTCTGCGGATAGTTCAATTTGCCAAGCCCATGTCACTGCTATTTGTCCTACTCCCTCTTAGAAGAGAAACTCATCGATCAGATCAATCTAATTTCTCCTACCGCACTCAAAGAACACGTCAGAGGAAACTCCTCTCATCCCTCTTACCGCCTACCTCCCCTTTCCCCCTTAATGTCAATGACTCTTCACTGAATTCTGGAATGATGAAACTTTATTCAAAACCAACCCTAACATTTTCCCCAGGGCAGCATTTAACTTTATGTTAATATTTCTTTATATTAAGAAACAGTATTTCCCACTAACCCTGCACTTCTCACTCACAACTACTTAGTTTCTTGGCCAACTCTCCAGTATTTCTGTGCCCCAGAATAGGGTCAAAACCGTATCTATAATCAATCACATTTAAGGAGTTAGGTGGCACACATCCCTTCCACAGATTTCAGTATGTCCTTGGGGGTGAAAGCCTTCCTCTGAACTCTCCCAGCATGTCCTCCAGGGGTTGTAAAAATTTCCAGTGGCAATGCATCCTGGGAAGGGCAAGTGTCTCATACCTGGGGTTTCCCCAGTACTCCAAAAGCACATCCTCACCTTCTCATCTATGATTCATTTCCAGCATTTCATTCATGTACGCTAAATGGTCTTTGACCACTGCAATCCCAAAACAACCATCAGAAGGCCCAGTTCTCCTTCTGATCCCTGAAAGAGCTTAGAGAGGTCACTGAAAATAGAGGCTTTGGTTGACTGTGTCATTTCCAAACTGTTTTACATCCTTGGGCAAGCTGGCCGTGGAAGCAGAATTCATGAGGAAGACTCAATAAAGGGAACTATTTGAATTTCAAATATATTACTCAATGTGGTACCCAACTAGTAAGGCATAATGGGGGGTCAGATATTAAATTTGTTGCCATTATCAGAAATCTTTTCACTATAGCAGGCTAAGGAATTAAGGGTTGGGGAGGGGAAGGGAGAGCTCTTGGTAATAATGTAGAAGTAATGGAGTTTGAAACAGCTACAGTGAAGAGAATCAGTATTCGGGTTATAGGAAGGTTAACAGATGGGTGGATGTGTTGTCTAACTGCTGTGTTGCCCTGGTCTGGGATTTAAATTCACGGAACCATAGTACTCTATAGAAAGATTCTTGGAACACTAAGTCCACCCCTTCATTAAACTGATAAGGAAACTGTGCCTCACAGAAGTTGCAGTTCGTGCAAGACCCACATTTCGTTAGCAGCGGAGTGGGAACAAAAGTCCCATTCCCAGTCCAGATGCCAGCACGCATGCACATTCCAGAGTTTAATGCCTAGTTATTCAGTGTCATTACTGGTAAGATAGCATCTGGGAATTGTATAAAGAGAAATGGAGTTGTTTTTTTCTTCTTCCTTCTTATTTCTCCTTCCCTAATCTCTACCTTTCCTTTTTTTAGGTGCTGCTTCCATGAAGAGTCAAGCATATTTCAACAGGACTGGAGAACTGCCATGTCATTTTACAAACTCTGAAAACATAAGCCTGGATGAGTTGGTTGTATTTTGGCAGGACCAGAATAAGCTGGTCCTGTATGAGCTATTCAGAGGCAAAGAGAATCCTCAAAATGTTGATCCCAAGTATAAAGGCCGCACAAGCTTTGACAAGGACAACTGGACCCTGCAACTCCACAACATTCAGATTAAGGACAAGGGCTTATATCAATGTTTCATTCATCATAAAGGGCCCAAAGGACTAGTTCCCTTGCACCACATGAGTTCTGACCTCTCAGTGTTTGGTATGTAGTCAACAATGCGTTCAGATCCCTGGCCTTCTCAGATGAGACTTCAATGAGCAGAGCAGTGTTACAGGGGGAAGGAGGGTTGTGGGTGGTACCTGTAGAGAGAAGGCAGGAGGCAGCCATTTCTGGGAAATCCATGTGAAGGGAATGCAGGGTTTGGTGATAGGGAACTGAAAATATTTTGTACTTTTTATAGTTTGCTTCTGAAAGATCAGTAAGAATTTGCTTTGGGGACCAACTAGAGCTAACTAACAGTTAATATGGCTAAGGGAAAACCACAGGTAGTTTGGCCATTACTAAGTTTATATAACTATACAGGCCTCAGATCTCTTTTACCTTCATTTTTTTTCCTTTCATCCAAGATTTCTCACCTACTAAGTCTTTGCCTAGAGCTCCTAGCAAAGGTGACAGCTGATTGATTTGGGTTTTTCCTTCAATCTCCGGTAGGTCACTTATGAGTTGTTTGCTGTCCAACCAAGAGCCGGGTAGACAGAAGGGAAATAACCCAGCACACATAATCCCCAAACTGACAAATCAGCTCCTCTTTTTTCCTAGGCCTTGAAAAGCCTAAATATCACAACAGACTTTTTTGTTATAATGCAGTAAAATTATTTTTTATTTTGATGCACAGTTCTGTTAACATATGTACAGATTTATGTAACCATCACTATAAATAGGATGCAAAACATTTCCATCACCTAAAAAAATTTCTTCCTGCTATTGCTTTGTAATCATACCCTTTCCATACCCAAAAACCCTGTTTTGCATCCTAGAGTTATATCTTCTTTGAGAACATCACATAAATGGAGCCATTCAGTATGTAACCTTTTAAGATTGGCTTATTTTATTCAATATAATGCTTTTGAGATTTATCTAAGTTGTTGCATGTATCAAAAGCCAGTTCCTTGTTATTGCTGAGGAGTATTCTATTTTATCCATTCAACCCATAGAAAGACATTGGGATTTTTTTCAGTTTGGCGCTAATATAGACAGCTGCTGTAAATGTGTACAAGTGTGAACATAAGTTTTCATTTCTCTAAGGTAGATACCCAGGTGTGGGATTACTAGATTCAGATTAACTTTTGATGAAACTGGAAAAAGCAGATCAACAGTGATTCTGAAACCATAGAATAAAGGAAAGGCAAAAGTAGAAATAGAATGAGAAGTCCTCCCTTTAAGCCTCATGTGATTCAAACTAGGCTGTAGGACTTTTAGAACATTTTACCAAGTGATAAGTAAGTGATAAGATAAACGTTTTCAAGGTATGGTCAGATACCATTGAGGAACATGATGTGTTTTAAGTGGGACACAATCATTTTTTTTTTTATTTTAGTAATTTTACATTTATTTTAATGTATTAGAAAAAACAATAACTAACTTATCCAACCAGTGATTTCACAGATATTGTTAAGGAGGCCTCAAGAGGTATCACTTTCTACAGACCACATAAAGTACAAGCAGAGTACTTAATTAGTGTGTTGATACAGCAAAACTTAGAAAGGTGACCTGCAAATCACTGGTTTTAGAGACAATAAAGTAAATTAGAAATTAGTATGTAGACCCTGAAAATTACAGTAACTCTTGAAGAGTCGCAAGGATTTTGGTTAGCAGAAAGGGCTAGGTGCCAGTGATCCTCAACAGCCATCAAAATCTGAATAGCAAACTAAGGCAAGAGATGCTCTATGTTCATCAAGATCATACATTTCCCCCTAAAAATAGCTAGGTTTGGCCTTCATCTTATAGTACTTGTTGAAGAAAGGTTGACAGTCATGCCCCAAACCCATATTCTGAATTTCTAAATCCAAACTCCCCATGTACTCATTTATCACTTCTGCTCGGGTTTCTAGAAGATTTGGCCTAGAGCATGTCGGCACCATGAACTCTGTTAGTGTCGGTCCCTTCTGCTTCCTTAGTCTGGCAAGCTGCAATGTAGCCCACAAGACAGCTGGGTTCTGACATCAGAGTACTTCTCCGTCCCAAAACTCCACTCCTCAGAAGAATGACTTCATTGCAAATCTTTGGTGACTCAACTTCAGCCTTACTGTCACTCAGAGAGCACCCCCCACCCTGAGTTGTGTAAGCAGGAAGTAAGCATGGCCCAAAACTCTATTCTTGAAAAATAAATGTGGGTTCTGTATATGGCTCTCACCATGGGCTGAGGCCCACAGTTTAGATACCCAGAGACTCCCAAGTGTGTCCCCAGTAAATTACCAGATCAGAACCAGTTATTTGCAGTTGTGTCTAGATACATCTAAATTTAGACTGATTTCTTTTTTTTGTATCTTTATTCTGCTTTCAGCTAACTTCAGTCAACCTAAAATAATGGTAACTTCTAATAGAACAGAAAATTCTGGCATCATAAATTTGACCTGCTCATCTGTACAAGGTTACCCAGAACCTAAGGAAATGTATTTTAAGCTAAAAACCGAGAATTCAACTACTAAGTATGATACTGCCATGAAGAAATCTCAAAATAATGTCACGGAACTCTACAGTGTTTCTATCAGCTTGTCTTTTTCAGTCCCTGAAGCAAGCAATGTCAGCATCACCTGTGTTCTGCAACTCGAGTCAATGGAGCTTCACTCCCTTCCTTACAATATAGGTAAAGCTGCTTCCCAAGTCTATTTCTTTCATCATGTATTATACCCAAATGTTGAGGCAGATCATTCAATGTGCGCTGCTTTCCAGGAAGCCTCCAACATGGCCATTTTGTGGTACTATTAGGAAAGAACAAGATGGAGGGCTCCTCTCTTCATCTGAATGTTGCTACAGGATCCTGGAGACTGTGAACATATGGTGCACTTGAGGAACTATGTTCTTAGCCCTAAAATTGACCCTGTCTTTTGGGGTACCTTTGGATAGAAGTTTCTGAAGTTTAAGACAGAAAATGCAGGATTCCTCCAGGCTAGAATTCTTCCATTCATATACACACCACACCATCATCATTATCATCATCCATCCATCCATACATCCATACATCCATACATACATACATATGATACACATTTTGAGTACAGAGCCACTCTAGATATTGTTGGCTGCAGACGTGAAACCTAAAATGTATAAGTATTGCTCTCTGCCTTCAGGTACCTTCCAACAGAATCAGAACTCTATGATGTGCACATATGAAAAACTGGATTTTAAAAAGATTAAATTAGGATCTAAAGCATATCCCATGGAAATATGCAACTAAACTTAAAAATAAGAGTGATTGATAATCAGTTTTATAGACATTCAGAGGTAGGCAGGTTCCTTGAGGGCCAGAGAAGTCTTTCTAAACTAAATGGGACCTTAAAATACCATAAAAGATAATTGGACTTTAAAAATACGATGAAGGGCCACCTGGATGGCTCAGTCAGTTAAGTGTCTACCTTTGGCTCAGGTCATGATCTCAGGGTCCTGGGACCAAGCCTCATGTCCAGTTCCCTGCTCAGTCAGAGAATTTGCTTCTCCCTCTCTTCTGCTCCTACCCCCACTTATGCTCTTTCTCTCACTCACTCACTCTCTCTCTCAAATAAATAAATAAAATATTTTAAAAAGTAAAATAAAAGATAGATAGATAGATAGATAGATAGATAGATAAAAGAATGGTGAAAATATGACAGATATCAAACTTGTAGTTTCCTCAACAGAAAGAAAAATTCTGACAGCAACCTGGCTTAGAAGGTGAGAGTTCAAAATCAGTGAACAGTATTTGACATGGGCCAGGTGGTGGTGGTTGGTATATGTGTCAAGGAAAGATGAAGAAGCAGAAATCCTTGCAGCATGTTGGCAGTGTAGTACAGGGTCCAGTCCAGCTGGAGGAAAGGGTTGAAACTAAACAGTGTCTGCTAATAGAAGCCTAACATTTTAAAGTCCTGACTTTGCCCTGGGAGAAATGTATCCATGTTTGAGACCCCACTTTTGAGGAGCAGTGACTGCAAGATTGTCTTCGGAAATAAAGGCACTCTGAACCCACACTGCCCCTATCACTGCTTCTACTGATCCTGACCCCTCTCTTCCCACACCTGTGCCTTCTGCTTACCTTGGTCCCTTATCCAATTCTGGCCCTCTGGTTTTCCCTCTCCTCAGGCATCCACCCCACTCCTTACTTCATCCTCTAACTTTGCTGTTTCCTTTCTCCTTTCTTTCACTGTTCAAACATGACTTGGTCTATGAACACATTCTTATGGACATCCCCTGGAGCCAGTCCTTCTCAGTAAG
>PITA01019778.1:0-36585 GCA_004023965.1 Spilogale gracilis
CATTTGTATATCTTCTATGGAGAAGTGCCTCTTCATGTCTCTTGCCCATTTTTTGATGTGTTCATCTTCTTTTTGGATGTTGAGTTTGAGTAGTTCTTTATAGATCTTGGATACCAGCCCTTTGTCTGTAGTGTCATTTGCAAATATCTTCTCCCATTCTGTGGGTTGCCTCTTTGTTTTGTTGACTGTTTCCTTTGCTCAGAGTACCTTAATTTTAAAGCCAGGACTCCAGTTGTTAATCTGAAAAGGGACAATAAGTAATTTGAATTTTTGCCTTTTTTTTTTCTTTTTTCAAACACCCCACTTGTAGAGAAAAGGCTTTTTTTTTTTTTTAATTTTATTTATTTGTCAAAGAGACAGAGAGCACAAGCAGGGGAGAGACAGGCAGAGGGAGAAGCAGGCTTCCACTCTGAGCAAGGAGCCTGATGTGAGACTCAATCCCAGGACCCTGGGATCATGACCTGAGCCAAAGGCAGACACACTTAATTGACTGAGTCACCCAGCTCTCCTGAGAGACGTTCTCTGAAGCTACTACTAAGAGGTGGTTCTTTGCCCTGGTTATTGACTCCCTCTGTGTGCACTTCTCCATCCCAACATTTGTCACAGCAGCACATTAATGTTAGTGTGAATATTTTATTATCCTGTGTGTCTTCCAGCAGATTGTAAGATGCATTAAGAGCTAGGGCTAGGTCTCCTTGCTCAGTATTGTGTCTACCATGTCTAGCACGATGCTAACTACATGATCAAAGCTCAGTAAATATTTGAATAAATGAATGATGAATGATAAGAATTAGAGACCTACTCAGCATTCACAGTTGAGTATATGTTTGTATGTATAACCCCATGAGTGCTAGTAACTAATTGAGTTCTCAGTGAATTTTGTGTCTTTTATTAGAGGGTTGTGGGCTGGATCTCAATGCAAGAAGCATTTTGTATTGATTTGAAGGCTTCAGATTACAGTAGGATCCCTAGAATAATAACGTGGTAGTTGTTTGTTTTGTAGATGAAGAAACCAACAATCATAGGATAAAAATGATTTAGTGGTTGAGTGACTTCCCACTCAATCTCACGGTTTCCTTGAAGCATTGTCAGGGGTACTTAGTGTTTAGTCACTGCCAGGTATAGGGCATTAAAAAGGGAAGACGAAGTCTTCAGTGAAAGGTGATTACTTTGTTTTTTGACATTGCTAGTTTTGTCTATGTCTACCCTTATAAAGGTCTTCATAAAAATGTCTTTTAAAAAAACCCCAGATGATCTGGGAATCCAGTAATTTTGTTTCCTGGTACAAGTATAGTGGCAAAGAATTACTAAAATTTTATCCCAAGAGTAACTTCCTCTGACTAAGTGGGAAAACAGACTTAGCAAGTTTGAACAGTCGGTGTGCTTTTCACCAGTTGTTGATAAGAGAAGTAGGTCAGTGGTATAGAAAGAGTATTTCGAAACACATTCATCATTAATTTTTAAGTGAGGTTGCTGGGTCAGTCATGTCTGTAAAAGTTTTGCAGTTGATATGAGAACTCTTGGGATTAATTTGGCTCTGTGATAGAGGAGGTTCAGCTTCTGAGACTAGTCTCCTGTGGTTTGCTTCAGGGAGGTGGTATAGTCTCTGAGTCCGATCCACAGTGTTCTCTGGGCAGGTAGTGCCTGCCTCTCTGTCTCTGTGATAGAGGTTTCTGACGCAATTCTTTTTTCAAAGCTCCAGGGATGGGGAGAGGTGGTTGTGTTTATGAAGATGCTAGTGATAAGCAGCAAATTGGGAGAATATGAGGGATAGTAAACACGTCATCATAGCACATGATCGTAGGAAAATATGTGCTCTTATTTTGATAGTGCAGTAACAAAAATATATTTCTGTCATTGAAGAGCCAGAGATGACCCCTAAAACCTTATAATCTCATGTTTTGGCACCTGTCAAATTTCTGTAATGTCATCATTGTTATTATATTTTAAGTGAGTTAGAGGCCCTGTTAGGAAATCTTTTTTTTTTTTAAAGATTATATTTATTTATTTGACAGAGAGATCACAAATAGGCAGAGAGGCAGGCAGAGAAAGAGGGGGAAGCAGGCTTCCCACGGAGCAGAGATCCCAGCACCTTGAGATCATGACCTGAGCCGAAGGCAGAGGCTTAACCTTACCTCTGAGCCACCGAGGCACCCCTTTGTTAGGAAATCTTTTAATTGATAAAAGGTCTCTCTTTAATTCAAGCGTGAGAGTTAATTTGACAATTTTTATTTTTTGCATTTAGGATCTTTATATGTTGCTGTTTTCCTGTTCATATGCTGATTTCATTTTTATAATTTTGGCTTTATTGAGGTATAGTTGACATGAGATTGTGAGATGTTTGAAGTATACTTTGTGGTGATTTATGTTCTATAGCTCATTTCATTTCTCGTCAGACTTCATTTTTAGCATTTTCATAGCTTCCCATTCTACTTCAAATCATCTATCAGTGAGTGTTTATGCCATATGTCAGGAGTCATTAGCTTCTTTCTGTAACAGGTTCATAAAATGACTACAAAATTGCAAAGGTAAAAGTAAGAGTTCTTTTCTTAGAAAGCTTTAAGAAATATAAACCTGTTCATTATACTTCACCTTGTAGAAATTGTCCGTGTTATATAGATTTCTAGCTTTTTTTTTTAAAGATTTTATTTATTTATTTGACAGAAAACACAAGCAGGGGGAGTGAGAGAGGGAGAAGTAGGCTTCCCACTGAGCGGGGAAGCCCGATGCAGGGCTCGATCCTGGAACTCTGGGATCATGACCTGAGCTGAAGGCAGTCGCTTAACCAACTGAGCCACCCAGGCGCCCAGATTTCTAGCTTTTTATCCATGTCCTTTTGTGCTATTCTCTTAGAAGAGTGCATAGTCCTCTGGCATTAAGCCTAAGGGTTTTCAGTCAGAAGTAAAGATTTGCTTCTTTTGACATGTTTAATGCTGTTTGTGTCTCTGTCTTTAAATGTTTACAGTCAGTTCCTATGTTTTATAAAATGTGAGCAAAATGCAATTTCATATTTAAAAATTGCACAAACAAGCCAAGTGGAACTGTGGACTGTTGAGGCAGCACCCCCACAGAAGAGCTCTGGGTGGCATATTGGCTGACGTGGGAAAGACAAATTGTATGTATGATGGGGAGTTTATCATTGAAAAAGTATGAAACTTAAGGGGGCGGAAAGTTGAACTGCCCTGTACTTTGTGGTTCAAGGTCATTTTGTCTCTACAGAAGTCTTTTATCTTTGGGCAAGTCACATAATGTTTCTGTGCCGAAAATGAAGGGCCTGGAATTGATGAGCTTTGGAACCTTTTCCACTCCAGGCTTCTGTGAGGACTAAGCCTAGGTGCTTCTTGGTGGATCTTGTGTTTTCCTGGAAAGATTTAGAAACTAAAATGATAATGGATCACTGAATTGAAACAAAGTACATTTATAACTGATGCCACCTTTTTGGTATTTTGCCTGTTGCTTGAATGAATAATGGTAATGGGAGGAAACTACTTGGAAGGCAGGAATGAGGGTGAATTTCCCCACTTTGTTCTTGGCATTCTCGGTGTCATAATAAATTGAACCAACACTAAGGCTATTCCATACTTGCAACTTATTGCCTTAAGTGGTTAGCTATTTTTCTAGGGAAAAAAACACATTTCCCCCTCCAGCATCTCGGTGTCAGCAGTGGCGTCCACACCTCTTTCAGCCATACTGCTATGGATGAGGTCTGTTGTGTATGACTTTCGTGCTTTATAAGAAGTGTTGCATGTGCGTGCCTGGGTGGCTCAGTGGGTTACAGCCTCTGCCTTCAGCTCAGGTCATGATCTCAGGTCCTGGGATGGAGGCCCACATCAGGCTGTCTGCTCACTGGGGAGCCTGCTTCCTCCTCTCTCTCTGCCTGCCTCTCTGCCTGCTTGTGATCTTCCTCTCTGTCAAATAAATAAAATCTTAAAAAAAAAAAGTATTGCATGTGACCTTTTTTCTTCTTTTTTAAAACAACTTCTGTTAAAGTAGGTAAATTAGGCATATTTTTTTTTCTTGGACTATGTCATATATGAATCTGTTAATTAAGGAATTGGCTGCAGTTAAAATGATTTGTTAGATGCATTCGAGTGTCACTGGTAAATTTTATTTAAGAAAATTCAAAACACCTTGGCCATCTCATATACAGAAATAATGAATGTTGAATTTTTGTGTTTAATCAGAGCACCTCCCATATTTGCTTTGGATATCTGCTCTCTTGTGAATGTCTATTCGACATAGGCTTACAGATTCCATTTCCAGCTTCCTAAAATCAATTGTAACTATTTGTATTGCCATTTATTTTTATTTTTTAAATATTTTGTTTATTTGACAGAGAGAAACACAGCCAGAGAGGGAACACAAGCAGGGGGAGTGAGAGAGGGAGAAGCAGGCTTCCTGTCGAGCAGGGAGCCTGATGTGGGGCTAGATCCCGGGTCTCCGGGATCATGGCCTGAGCCGAAGGCAGTCGCTTAACCAACTGAGCCACCCGGGCGCCCCTGTATTGCCATTTAAGTAGCTGTTTTAGGGCACCTGGATGGCTCAGTGGGTTAAAGCCTCTGCCTTCAGCTCAGGTCATGATCTCAGGGTCCTGGGATCCAGGCCTGTGTCAGACTCTCTGCTCAGCAGGGAGCCTGTTTCCTCCTCTCTGTCTGCCTGCCTTTCTGTCTACTTTTGATCTCTTCTCTCTGTCAAATAAATACATAAAATCCTTTTTTTAAAAAATAAATAAATAGCTGTTTTAGGACAATTGTTTCCTCATCTGCGATCTTACTTGTCGTTGTCTTTTTTTTTTTTTTAAAGATTGTATTTATTTATTTGATAGAGAGCGAGATCACAAGTAGGCAGAGAGGCAGGCAGAGAGAGAGAAGGAAATAGGCTTCCTGCCAAGCAGAGAGCCCGACGCGGGCCTCGATCCCAGGACCCTGAGATCGTGACCTGAGCTGAGGCAGAGGCTTTAACCCACTGAGCCACCCAGGGGCCCATCCTTGTCTTTTAAATAATGCATTTGATCTCCCCCACATTGAAAAGTGCCTTCCATTAAAGCAACAACTTTAGAGGGAACATGTTCTTTCTCTTTTGGGACATTCTGGAGTCTTCCTGCGGTTTTGCTGGCAAAGGAACACTCCTTGAGCACTGAAGTAATTGATGCTCTGGAACAGTCTCAGTAAATGTGCTGGGCAGGAATTTGCTACTAGTAGGGGTTTTCCTGTATGTGTTCCTAGCAGGATGTGTTTCCTTTCATATGAGCCATAGAAATACATCTGCTGGAATCTTTAAACAGATAACTTCTCAATAAACAGGAAAATGTCAAAATTGTGGTCATTTTTAAAGAGATTGATGGAAGTAGAGAGAATAGAGAAAATGTAGTAACATTTATTCAGGTGTTTTGAGTGTATTTTATTTGGTACCATTACAGTTTAAACACCCTGTCTTGTCTACATTTTTTTATCTAACACCCAGCACATTTCTTGTATGGCCTATGAAAAAGTTTTCTAGGTATAACTTGGGGGTACCTTAAGACTTTACACTCTCCTAGAGATTGAGGATTATGAACTGACTATAAGATGCAAACTTTATAATAGAGTATGACTTTTTGCAAACTTTCCTCTGACACTTATAATTTTGGGGTGCCTGGCTGGTTCAGTCACTAGTACATGCAACTCTTGATCCCAGGGTTGTACGTTCAAGCTGCATGTTGGGTATGGAGATTACTTTTAAAAATAAAATCTTTAAAATATAAAATAAATCCCTAAACCACAGAGATAGATCTTATTTTTAACCACTTGTTCTTGGTAAAGATGATCACCTGACAGGTTAAGAAATTCTTTTGTTTCCTTAGATGAGCTGTTAAGTATTGTGAATGTCAGTAGTCCGCTTTTAGATTTTCTTTATTTGAAGCAAAAACAGGAGTATACTATCAACTGATCAGAAATCTTTGTGGAAATGTAAATTTGTGCAGCCACTATGGAGGGCCCTCAAAAAATTAAAATTACCTTATGATCCAGTGATTCCACTTCTGGTGTTTATCCAAAGGAAATGAAATCACTGTCTTGAAAAGGTATATGTACCCTCATGTTCATTATAGCATTATTTATAATAGCAAAAATTGGAAACAACCTGTATCCTTGAACAGATGAATTGGTAAAGATGACGTGGTATGTATATGTGTGTGTGTATGTGTGTGCATGTATGTGTATATGTACACACATATCACATCTTCTTTATCAGTTCATATGTTGAATATATAATATATAGGGAATATGGATATAAATATGTATATATATATATGATAGACTAGTGTTCAGTCATAAAAAGAAATTCTGCAATCTGTGACAACATGGGTGGATTTTGAGGGATTATGTTAAGTGAAATGAGTCCCAGAGAAAGATAAATACTGTATGATATCACTTACATGGTTTTTGTTTTTTTTTTTAATAAAGATTTTATTTATTTGACAGAGCCAGAGAGGGAACACAAGAAGCGGGAGTGAGAGAGGGAGAAGCAGACTTCCCGTAGAGCAGGCAGCCCGAGGTGGGGCGGCTTGATCCTGGGCCTCCGGGATCATAACCTGAGCTGAAGGCAGAGGCCTAACCACTGAGCCACCCAGGCGTCCCACTTACATGGTTTTTTTTTTTTTAGATTTATTTACTGGGCGCCTGGTGGCTCAGTGGGTTAAAGCCTCTGCCTTCGGCTCAGGCCCTGATCTCAGGGTCCTGGGATCGATGCCAGCATCAGGCTCTTTGCTCTGTGGGGAGTCTGTTTCCTCCTCTCTCTCTGCCCGCCTCTCTGCCTACTTGTGATCTCTCTCTCTGTCAAATAAATAAATAAAATCTTTAAAAAAAAAGATTTATTTATTATAGGCATGGGGTGGGGAGGAGACAGAGAATCTCAAGCCGACTCCCTGCTGAGCGCAGAGCCTGACATATAGGGCTTTATCTCATGACCCTGAGATCTTGACCTGAGCTGAGATCAAGAATTGGACCCCTAGGGGCGCCTGAGTGGCTCAGTTGGTTAAGCGACTGCCCGAACACGCGAGATCAAGCCCCACATCGGGCTCCCTGCTCGGCAGGAAGCCTGCTTCTCCCTCTTTCACTCCCCCTGCTTGTGTTTCCTCTATGGCTGTGTTTCTCTCTGTCAAATAAATACATAAAATTAAAAAAAAAAAAAAAAAAGAATTGGACCCCTAACTGATGGAGCCACCCAGGTGCCACCATTTATGTGGGTTTTAAAATCAAAAGCAAAACAAAACCAGAACAGAACTCATAGAAACTGAATAGTGATTACCCGAAGTTGGGGGAGGGTGGTGGATGAAATGGGTGATTTCATAGTTGAGCCTCTGCTCTCAATGTGTTCCTCTCTCTCTCTCTGCCTACTTGTGATCTCTCTCTGTCAAATAAATAAATAAAATCTTAAAAAAAAAAAGTTTGTACTTGAAAGACCCAATGAGCAGGCAACTTCTCCAAGATTGAACTCTGACAAATTTAAAATTATACCTAGTATTTTCTTGGACTTTTGTGTCTGTTGTATTAGTTTTGGATTTTTATCACTTATTCTTTTTAATTGAATTGAAAATTAGATTTCTTTACAAAGTGTTTTAATTGGGGGGGATACTTTAGTTGTATAATTTAGGATAAGATTATTTAGTAAAAGAACTAAGGTTGGATGATACGACATCTAAATTTGGAAATTCATAGCTGAGCATTTAAAAAAAACCAGTGAAATACTAATGCCATTTGATAATGCAGGGAAATTGAAAAGTTGAGCTAGATCGTATTTTTTCCTTTGGGGGGAAATTGAAATGTAGTAAATACTGAGCTAAGAAGAGAACATAAAATTCTCTGAAGGTCTCATGATAACTGATGCTAGTTCTCTTAAGTGAAAGTTATACTCTTGGCCCATAATCAGTAGGGAATTGATTGGCTCTTTTCCCCTCAGGTAGAGAAGCCTATTAGGGGACTCTTCAATAAAATAATGATTAACTTTTATTGGACAGTGCTTACTATGCTTAAGAGTCTATGCTAGGTACTTTGCAGATATTTTTAAAACAGCTTATTTGAGATACATTGTTGGTCCTTGAACAGCATGGACCCCTTGTGCAGTAAAATACATCTGCATATAACTTTTGACTTCCCCAAAACTTAACTATTAACGGCCTACTGTTGACTGGAAGCCTTACTGATAACAATAAGCAGTTAATTAAAACATATTTCATGTATTATTCTGCGTTATATTCTGTATTCTTACAGCAGAGTAAGCTAGAGAAAAGAAAGTGTTACTAAGAAAATTATAAGGAAGAGGAAATACATTTACAGTTCTGTACTGTATTTATTGAAGAAAATCTGCAAGTGCACCCATTCAGTTGAAACCCACGTTGTTCAGGGGTCACCTGTAATTCACATAGCATGTATTTCATCCATTTAAAACATACAGTTCAATGGTTTTTAGTATATGTATTCACAAATATGTACAGCTATCACCGTAACTGATTTTAGAACATTTTCATCACTTCAGAAAAAATCCATGTACTTATTCCCCTGGTGTCATCTTCCTTCCCCACCCCCTGCCAAACAACCTCTAATTTACTTTCTTTATCTGTCAATTTGCCTGTTCTGGACTTTTTTTTTTTTTTTTTTAAGATTTTATTTATTTGACAGAGAGAAACACAGCCAAAGAGGGAACACAAGCAGGGGGAGTGAGTGAGGGAGAAGCAGGCTTCCCGCCGAGCAGGGAGCCTGGTGTGGGGCTCCATCCCGGGTCTCCAGGAACATGACCTGAGCCCAAGGCAGTCACTTAACCAACTGAGCCACCCAGGCACCCCGGATATTTGTATATCTTCTTTGGAAAAATATCCAAGTTCTTTGCCCCCCTTTAAATTGGATTATTTGTCTATTTTTGAATTGTAGGAATTCTTATATATTCTAGATGCAGGTAGGTGCCTTATCAGATACATGATTTGCAAAAAATTTCTTTCATTCTGGTGGATTATCTTTTCACTTTTTTGATGATATCTTTTGAAGCACAGAGGTTTTTAACTTTGATAAAATCCAGTTGGGGCTCATGGGTGACTCAGTCATTGAGCATCTGCCTTCAGCTCAGGTCATGATTCCAGAATCCCGGGATCAAACCTCCCACATCGGGCTCCCTGCTTGGTGGGGAAGCCTGTTTCTCCCTCTCTCACTCCCACTGCTTGTGTTCTCTCTCTTGCTGTGTTTCTCTTTGTCAGATAAATAAAATCTTTTTTTAAAAAAATCCAGTTTATCTACTTTTTATTTTGTTGCTTACACTTTTACTGGTGTCATATCTAAGAATCGTTTGTCAGATCCAAGGTCATGAAGGTTTGCTTTTGTGTTTATTTCCAAGAGTTTCATAGTTTTAATTCTTTTAGTTATGACTTTGAACTGTTTGAATTAATTATTTTATATGGTGTGGGCCAGGGTCCAACTTCTTTTGTATGTGGCTGTCCAGTGGTCCCAGCACCTTCTGTTGAAGACTGTTCTTTCCTCATTAAATGGTTTTAGCGCCTTGTTGAAAATCACTTGACCTTGGGGCGCCTGAGTGGCTCAGTTGGTTGAGTGACTGCCTTCGGCTCAGGTCACGATCCCGGAGACCAAGGATCGAGTCCCACATTGGCTCCCTGCTCAGCAGGAAGCCTGCTTCTCCCTCTCTCGCTCCCCCTGCTACGTTCCCTCTTTGGCTATGTTTCTCTCTGTCAAATAAATAAAATCTTAAAAAAAAAAAAAAAGAAAGAAAGAAAAAAAGAAAATCACTTGACCAAAGATGTATGAATTTATTTTTGGACTTTGAATTTTGTTCCATTGATCTATATGTCCGTCCTTCTTGTACCTCACTGTCTTGATTTTCATTGCTTTGTAGTAAGTTTTGCCATCAGAAAGTATGGATCTTCCTATGGATCTTCTTTTTCAAGGTTGTTTTGGTTATTTTGGGGTCCCTTGCAACTTCGTATGAATTTTAGAATCTGTTAATTTCCATGACGTCAACTGAGATTTTGATAGAGATTGCATTAAATCTGTAGATCAGTTGGGAGAGTGTTGCTTTTTTTTTTTTTTTTTTTTAAGTAGAGTCCGTGCCCACCATGAGGGCTGGAGCTCACAACCCTGAAATTAGGTGTCCCTTGTTCTACTAGCTGAGCCAGTCAGGCTTCCTGGAGTATTGTTATGTTAATGTTAAGTCTTCTGATCCATCAACACTGGATGTCTTTCCATTTAATTATGGTCTTCTTTCTGATACTTCTGTATCAGAAACAATGGGATTGTTTTCTTTCTTTTTCTTTTTTTTTTTTTTTTTAAGATTTTATTTATTTCTTTAACAGAAACAGAGCGAGAGAGGGAACGTAAGCAGAGGGAGTGAGAGAGGGAGAAACAGGCTTCCTGCTGAGCAGAGCGCCCAATATGGGGCTTGATCCCAGGACCCTAGGATCATGACCTGAGCCGAAGGCAGACACTTAATGATTGAGCCACCCAGCGTCCCTGGAATTGTTTTCTTAATTTCATTTTCAGATTGTTAAGCATGTATAGAAATACAGTTGATTGTTGTATATTGATCTCTTATCCTGCAACTTTGCTGAACTTATTCGAATAGTTTTTGAGTAGATTCCTTAGGATTTACTATATATAAGATCATGTCCTCTATGTTCAGAGATAGTTTCACTTCTTCCTTTTCAATCTGAATGCCTTTTTTTCCTTTTTCTTGTCTAATTACCCTGGGTAGAACCTTTAGCACATTGCTGGATAGAAGTGGCAAGAGTAGACATCTTGTCTGGTTCTTGATCTTGGAGAGAAGGCATCTTTCATCATTGAATATTGTGTTAGCTCTGGGGGTTTTGTTTTGCTTTTTCTGTTTGTTTGTTTTAATCAGTTTGAGGAAGTTTCCTTGTATTCCTACTTTGTTGAGTGTTTTTATCAGGAAAGTGTTGGGTTTTGACAAGTGCTTTTTCTTTTTCTTGTGAAATGACTGTATGATGTTTGTTTTTATTTGATTGATATGTTACATTATTTGATTTTCAGATGTTGACCCTACGTTGCATTTCTAAGACAAGTCCCACTTGGTCATGGTATATAATCTTTTTTATAGGTTGCTAGATTTGATCTGTTAATATTTTGTTGAGAATTTTTGCATCTGTATTCATAAGACATGTTAATGTAGTTTTCTTGGGATATCTTTCCTTTTGGTATTAGACTAATACTGGCCTCATAAAATTAGTTTGGAAGTATTCTCTTCCCGTCTTTGGAAGAATTTGTGAAGAACTGGTGTTAATTCTTTAAATGTTTGATAGGCTTCAGTGATGAAACCAAATCATCTGAACCTGGGCTTTATCAGGTGACGCTTTTAATTATTACAGATCTCAATCCCTTCATTTTATGGAAGAGGAAACTGAAGCTCAGAAAGATTAAGTAATTTGCTAATAACTGGCAAAACTGGGGCCTTAATCTGAATGACTTTATGTCCAGTTCTAGGATGATAACAATAGCTGACATTTATCATACAAGGTGCTCTGACATACTAATCTGCTGCTATAATCCTCACACCAGGTGCTCATTTAATAAAAACTTCAACTTCATATTTATTGTACCCATTTTCAGATAGACAGTCTGACACTGGCTTGCCTTGTTGAACCTTGGCCAGGAAATAAATGATACAGTTGTGCTTCTCACTCACAGGGCCGTCTGACTCTTAGCCTGTTCTCTAAATTGGTTTTCTCTGTTATGTTCAACAAAAGCAGCTATGCCATATGTGGACAGCTGAGCCCAGGTCAGGTTCGACCTTGACTGTAAATGGGCTCACACTGTCCCTCAAGTTCCACTTGGACATACCTGGCTTCAGTCAGCATAGTGCTTTGGAAGAACTGTCTTTTCTCACTCTGCTGTGGTAGCTAACACTCTTCTCCATGGTTGTAGCAAAAGAACCTGTATATCATTCTGACTCCATGTGGTTAGGATGAAAGTAAGTTGTCACTACGGGTAATATAGAAATGACTTTTAAAGGTATTTTAGTATGGACATCAGCCAACAGATTTGCATAATGTCTTTCAATGAGGACATTGAAAGCACTTTACATGCTTACTTTCATATTCATATTTGGTGAGATTAGATGGTATCTAGCCTATTTAAGAGGGAAAATTGTCTCTATTTTTTAAGTTAAAGGGTGTCCATTCACGTTTCAAAGGAGGCACAAAAAGCTGACCTGATACCTTGTGTGGGTGGAGGAGCTAATGGAGTGCTGGAGCTCCCAGAGGGAGCACAGTGGGGTGGGTAGTATCCAGGCTTGGCAGCCGGGGTTGTGGGAGCTCCAAGGAGCAAAGGCCGGAGGGTCCACTGTGCAGAGCCACATTGTCAGCAGTGCCTGCACATCCCTGTGCTCACCTGTGCTTGGTGATATCTTACCCGGGGCCTGCAGCCTTTCTTCTGCTGAGGCTGGTGTGGGGCAGTCCTCTCATTGTTCCACATCCCTGTCTGTAGAGATACACAGCTTTTCTTCTGAGTGCTCTGGGGTTTCACAGTGGCCGTAGGCAGGCATCCTTTTGTGAGCCTCTCCTCCTGAGGCGCTCAGCTGAGTAGAGAACACTAACATGTCAGTCAGTTACATGTGCATATCGCTTTTTGTCTTCCCAGATTTTCTTGTCACATTTACTTTTTTTTAAATTTTTTTTTCTGTTTGTTTTAAGTAATCTGTACACCCAATGTGAAGCTTGAACTTTGACAATCCCAACATGAAAACATGAAGAGTTGTACTCTCCAGGCACCTGGGTGGCTCAGTGGGTTAAAGCCTCTGCCTTCGGCTCAGGTCATGATCTCAGGATCCTGGAATCGAGGCCCACATCGGGCTCTCTGCTCAGCAAGGAGCCTGCTTCCTCCTCTCTCTCTGCCTGCCTCTCTGCCTACCTGTGATCTATCTCTCTGTCAAATAAATAAATAAAATCTTAAAACAAAACAGAACAAAACAGAGTTGTACTCTCTACCCACTGAGCCAGCCAGGTACCCCCACATTTGCTGTTTTGTAGGCTTCTTTCCTTGGTTCTTTCCTTGTCCTTGGTATTACCTACTTTTATTCCTTTATTGGCATTTTACTAGGATTTCAGGAAGGAGTGGAGATAAATGTATTTCTCTGTAGATTTTCCTCTTCATGTCCTTTGTATAACTTTCTACTGGGATTTTTATGTTTTGAATCTATAAAAACTTCATATATGAACAATAGTAACTCTTTGAAATATGGTACAGTCCTTCTTTTCTTCTCTGTTAACCTACTTTTGAAGTAGATCGGAAGATCCCGGTGGGGATTCCCACTGGGAATTCTAGCCTTTGCTAACGTGTACTGATGGTTATATAGGGAAATGGGCCTGAGACCATCTGGCTATACATTGACTTGTGAATGGATGTGATTTTCTTTTGGTTTTCACCACCTCATGGAAGCTGTCTTATCTATTCATACTTGAGAAATACTTAATGCTGTTTCACAAATGACAGACTCTGGAAAAGAGGAAGCAAATCGTTTGCCATCTCCTCTACCAGATCCTCTAAATATATGGTCCTGGTAGTTAGCTGAAAAGGTCTGGCAACGGCTGGGCTGAGGAACACGGGTGCTCAGCTGCCTGCCAAGCGTTTGTTGCCTCAGCCCAGCCACATGCCCCAGGCTTGGAAAGAGGCCACTTTTGCACATGCCTTGGAAGGGTACACGGAGGCTCTGGCAAGTATAAATGATCTCCCTCTGCATTTAGCAGTGGGCCCAGAGCCATGAGGAAGAGAATCAGAGTGAAGGAATTGCAACAGCCCACCATGTGTCCCATTTGGCATGAGTAGACAGGTGTTAACCTTCCTGTGTGCATGGTGATCAGGGGTACTGGTTTTTAGCTGAGTTGTCAGGTTTGACAATGTTCTATTTCCTTTTTGTGTTTTCTCCAGGCCCCTTCTATCCTAGCCAATAGGAAGAGAATGTCCTGCATATTAGCAGACAGGAAAATTATATTGGCTGCAGTTTAGGAAACCTGGATCAGGTGAGGCCATGCAATCCCAAAGCATGAAGTTTTCAGTGCACATGTCTCTGGGGTACTTAATGGAATTTGGAGTCTGAAGTGACCCATGAGGAAGCCCAGGAACGCCAGCTTGGTGTCACTTCCCCTTTCCAAGCCCCCTGGTTACTTGGGAAATGGTTGTGGTGAATGATCAGCTCTGACAAGAAAACCCGTCCAGGTTGCATTTACCCTCCTTGAGTTTTTCCTTTCCTCTGTCTGACTGCTACTGGTATAATCATTCTGGAACTTTCTCAGGCTCGTTTACTGCCACAGTTCAACCAGCACCTTATAGCTTCTTCCCATCTAATATGTCCACTATACTGCTGTTAGACCTCTTGTCATTCTGAATAGCACTTTCATCACATTGCTTTCTATTTAAATCTTTGCTATTCTTTTCTAAGATCTGGCTTTTGACCTATCTGCTGACTTAAGACTCTTTTAGCACTTAGGACCAGAAGTCTTGTTCTAAGTTGCTGTGATACTATTCCGATGTTGGAAGGCTTTTGAAGACACGGATTGTTGCTTATGTTTCTTGAATTTGCCACTACACAGAGCCGGTCTTTCGGAAACACTTGTAAGCAGGTATGGTCCTCAGCAAGAGAGCTGATGTCTGGGGAAAATGCTTAAAAACTGAAAAATTAAAAATTACCTTGGACTGAAGAAAAAGCCACAGTATCATAACTTTTGGGGGGATTTGCGGTAGCTTCAAATTCACCAGATAACTTATTTATTTATTTATCTATCTATCTATCTATTTATTTATTATTTAATTTAATTCCCCCCCCCAAAGATTTTATTTATTTGACAGCAAGAAACACACCGAGAGAGGGAACACAAGCAGGGGGAGTGAGAGAGGGAGAAGCAGACTTCCCGCCGAGCAGGGAGCCCGATGTGGGGCTTGATCCCGGGTCTCCAGGATCATGACCTGAGCCGAAGGCAGTCGCCTAACCAACTGAGCCACCCCGGCGCCCCCAGATAACTTAATTTTGGAGTTTCTACCTTACTCACTCCAGAGGGTTGAAATGAATTAACTTCCAATTCCCACCCACCCCTGGAAGGCTAATTTTTCTTTATTCTTTGCCTTGATCTTTCTCCTGAAATTAAAACTGATGAGCTGTTTCTGGATCTTGAATTGGGAATTTTTCATTTCTTTGTAATTCTTTCCCTGACGCATTTGTTTTCTCTGGGTATGTGCTGCTGAAGGAAATTTGGGTTTGCCATTTGGCTACTTTTTAGGAGAGCAGACAAAATGCCATATTCCAATTTTTTCTTCCTGCTTGGATTTTAATGTACTTTTTGTGCTTCCACAGACACAATGAGGCGAGTGGTACGACAGAGCAAGTTTCGGCATGTATTTGGACAAGCAGTGAAAAATGACCAGTGTTACGATGACATCCGGGTTTCTCGAGTGACCTGGGATAGTTCCTTTTGTGCTGTCAATCCCAGATTTGTTGCCATTATCATAGAAGCGAGTGGGGGAGGAGCATTCCTTGTGCTCCCTTTGCACAAGGTAAGTAATCTGATAGTCTATTCTCGTAGACACTCTCTGGTAATCTTGATTTATTTCATAATAGAGTGACTTTGGGGATTGATAGTTCACTAAGAATTGTGTGATTGTGGAGACTATTAGACTCTGATGTAACTGAGGTTTATTCAACACACTTCACTAACTGATAATCAGTTTTTCTTTAACAGAATCATTAAACAAAATGGTGAACTCTGTTCTGGGTATGCCTTCCCTGGATGAAGAGGTTATTATAATGATGCCGAGCATGGGCAGGCACAAGCATTTTATGATTTGATTAATAATCATCCACTTTTCACAGAAGGTTTTTCGAAAAGTGCAATTTTTAAAAGGAGAATTTTTTTTTAAAGATTTTATTTATTTATTTGACAGAGAGAAACACAGCCAGAGAGGGAACACAAGCAGGGGGAGTGGGAAAGGGAGAAGCAGGCTTCCCGCTGAGCAGGGAGCCCAATGTGGGGCCTGATCCTGGGTCTCCAGGATCCTGACCTGAGCCGAAGGCAGTCGCTTAACAAACTGAGCCACCCAGGCGCCCCGGGAGCAGAAATTTTTTTAAAAAGATTTTATTTGAGAGAGAACATGTATGCAAGCAGGGGGAAGAGCAGAGGAAGGGGAAGAGAGAAAATCTCAAGCAGACTCCACGCCCAGTGCAGAGCCCATCACGGGGATCTCAGAATCCTGAAATCAGAACCTGAGCCAAAATCGAGATCAACTGACTGAGTCACCCAGGCACCCCTGAGAGAAAATTTTTAAGTTTATCTTCCTCCTCTCCTCCCCTTTCTTTTCTTTTCCCTCCTTTTGTGAATTCATGAGGACTGAGACTTTTTGATTTTTTGAGTAGTAAATGGGATGAGACCTTAAGAAAGTGTCCCCAAACAATGCAGGTTTCAAGTCTGAACAAGACTTGAGTTTTAGCATAGAATCTAAGCATTGCAAATAAGTGGTAGAAATAAAGGATCTTTACTGAAAGTTGTTATGTGTGACCTTCAACCTTACTGGGCTTCCCAGTCTCCTGATTTCTGTCAAAGTAATATTTTTCCCATTATATTTCAATGTTTTTTCCTTGGGAAAATTCTCACTAGGAAAACTTCCAATTCCTCTGTACTTTACTTTCTCTCAGATGGTCATGACTGACTGATTTTAACATCCGAGTTTTACTTTAGTGGCCAGAATGGTGTGGTCTTATACAATAGGGCCATCTCACTACAGAGATAATAGATGGATGCCTTTAGGGAACAAATTTAATAAGTGTTTCCACACATACCTTCTTACTGGCAGAGTTGTTGATTACACTTTAAAGGAAACTCTTTTAATTCAGTTGAAATTTAATTTTCTACTTACTTTTATTTTTGTGGAGAAAATTACTTTTTAGTGGCAAATGATACATTACAGTATTACAACTGCTTACCCGATTCTAGAGTGGCAGTTTGAATTTAATGTCAGTTGCATGTGGCGGATTCTGTGGTGCCCATCTGAGGGGTTACCTCAGCTTGTCAGCCGAGATCAGGCAGTGGAGCACTGTGATGTGTATTGGAGTTTGAGTTTTTATTCTCCCTTTTATAGACCGAGAGATATATTTAAGACTGACTTATTGTTTGTTTGTTTGTTTGTTTGTTTGTTTAGCTTCAAAGAAATGGAACAAGCCAAGTAAGCCCCAAAATAAACTTTTGAATGGTTAATCTTCCTCTGAGTTCACGTAGTTCTCTTGAAGTGTTCCACATGCACAAAAGGCTCTGTGAATTCATCTTTGCTTTTACAAACCACAGGGAGCTTTGAGTTTCATTTATATCATTTAAGGGAGATCTCTATGCATTTCCTTAAGCCAACCAAATCTTATGATTTGGTTTTCACTTACATTAGCCTTTTGTTCTTTTACCAGTTGTATAGGGATCAAAGTAGAATAAGTTGCTTTAAAAATTGCCATGTTTGGGGGCGCCTGGGTGGCTCAGTTGGTTAAGCGACTGCCTTCAGCTCAGGTCATGATCCTGGAGACCCGGGATTGAGTCCCACATCGGGCTCCCTGCTCGGCGGGGAGTCTGCTTCTCCCTCTCTCACTCCCCCTGCTTGTGTTCCCTCTCTGGCTGTGTTTTTCTCTGTCAAATAAATAAAATCTTTAAAAAAAAAAATTGCCATGTTTGGAAGAAGTGTTAGTTTTTGGAGGAGTCTCAAGGGTCATTTTCCCACACTCTAATATGGTCTATGTGGCTTTGCTCCTTAAATATTAATTTGTTTTGAAAGAGGTGACATGGGCATAAATGAAGCCCACCCATTGGAAATAAGGCCAGTACTTGGTATTAATGACTTTTATAATTGATGGGTTCACATGTACTGTGTAGAATTTTGTGTATTAAAGTGTCTGTGTTTTAGCCCTTGGGGTCAGTGTGGCATAGAGGGAGAACACCAGCTTGGCTCAGCCACAGACTTGTAGTAGGACATGCATGTGTCATTTCATCCTTCCTACAACTTCAGTCTCTGGACAACTTTGAAATGATTCTGCTTTTGTTTAAAGCTAAGAACAAGTGATACTTGAAATTAAGATCATGAGAAATGATGTTCTAGGTGTGTATTAGGCTCAACAAGTACGTGTTGTTAGCAACCTGGGATTCCTCTAAACATAGGAGATGGGCATGGTTTTTAATAACCATCTCAGAGACTTCTATTAATGCCCCCCAACCCATTTTTTTTCTGGTTTTAAGCAAGCAGGTGAGTTTTGGTGGTGCTTTTGGGGCTCTCTGTGCATAATAATACTGAATATGCATGTATTGATCTTAAGATATATTGTGATTCTTCCATGAAGTTTCCTATTTAAAATATGGCCTTCCATGAATTTATCTTCAAAGCTAGTTAGTGTCAGCAGTAAATGGGGCTTAATATTGCTGCTTCATGAGGTTTGTGGTTGGATTCTGGGAAAATTGTGATCTCTGTGGCCTTAAATGGGAGGAGTAGTAGGGACAAATACATTAAAACGCACACATAGAAAGAGGCAAGCTTAGGAATGAATGTATATTTTAAGTGTATAGTTTATGAGGTTTTCGTTAAGGTTTTATTAGGGAAAGTGAGATTGTAGGAAGTTACTGCTAGAGGACTACAGAAGGTACTCAGCCCTGAGGTGGGGTGATGTAGATTAGCACACATGGTTCAGGATCTCTTTTGTAATGCTCCCATCAAGCTGTGGCATGCCATGCTGTCATGACTTTCAAGGTGTGGCTTGATACATTTTCTTATTAGTTAGTCTTTCAGAGGATGAATAATAGAAGTCTTGCAGAACAGAAGTTTGCTTTGTGGTTTTGGCTGTAAGGGTTTCCCCCCACAGTTACACAAGCTGCCTTGTACCAAGAGCATACAGGTTTTAGCTCCCTGTTCCCTGTGCCACGTGGGCATGAGCAAGCATCTCCTGTGTGGAGTAGCCTCACTGGTGATGTGGGATGAGGCGTTCCGGTCCCTGTTGTGAACCATGTTGGCTCACACACACCAGTGTTTGTGGGAAGGTACATGTGTGTGCGTGCACACACACACACACACACACACACATACACCCCAAAGCCTCAGATCACAGTGAACCTGTAAATCCTAACTTAAAACAAGGGTGGGGGGAGCTGGTTTAGATTTCTGTGCTCTTGATGTCTTAACTTTCACTTGGGTGAAGGATGCAAATTCAGAGGACTCCTATCTTCCCTAACTGCTATCTACCTTGCTCCCTTGACGAGTCTTACTTTGGGTTATTGGAGTGATGGCTGATTTATCCTCCCAGTAATTGCTTCTGAGGCAGCTCTGCGCTGGGCTAGGGTGGGCTGGGTGTGGCCAGGCCTCTGTTGCCTTTTTGGGTAACTATCCCCTCTCCTTGTAGCTTCTCTGGTATAGCTGTGCAGTACCTTCTTGCACACAATTATGTTTCTCCCATTTTTTGGGGGGGAACTGAGTGTAGGAATATCTGTGACATGGCTTTACTTATATCTGTGAACTGTCTTTTCAACTCACCTGATAGTCTTTCTCAGCTAGGGTTTGATGAGAGAATTCAGTCCTGCAGAAAATAATTTCAGTAAATATTTTCTTAGTTCTCTCAAGGATGGGACATGCTATGCCTTCTAGATGCATGGAGAGAAATTAATTCATTACATTTATTTGCTGTCGTACAGCATTAGGACTTAGTTTTCTCATAGAACCTGGTTACCAAGGGCTGCTTTAGAGTGTTATTCTGTCATATTTATTGAGGAAGAAATCTTGATTCATTTCAGTCAGAATTCTAAGGACCTCTCCTTACTGTTCAGTCTCCATCTCAGATGTTATCTCTGATTCACTGAGTCAGTGAAAATCATCCTTTGGGTTCCCTTAGCTGTTTGTCCCTGCTGCTGGTACCACATCCTGCGTCATCACATTATACTATTATTGTTTTTGTAGCCACTTAAAAGATAAGGGGAGAATGATCACAATTATATTTTCTTGATCTCTTGACATCCACTTGGATGGAAGATGTAAACCAGACGGCTTCTTGTGTGGTATATGGCCTCTAGTGATTCTCACCTCCTTGTATTCATGCCATAGCGTGGCTTCCTCCCACATAAAATAGGGCTGAACTCTGTAACCCTTGGGATATGGTGGAATCGATGGCATGTGACTTCTGAGACGAGGTACTGAAAGCATGTTGGCTTCCACTTTGTCTCTTTGGGAAGCACCATGTTTTGAGGAGACTTGAGCATTTCCGTGGAGAGGTTCACAAGACCTCCCACTGATAGTCCGCATCAACTGACCGACCCTGTGAGTGAGCTGTCTTGAAAGTTGGATCCTGTGGGCCTGGCTGACCCATGACTCATGAGAACCCTGAGCTAGAAGCACCCAGATAAGGTGCTTTTGAACTCCTGACCCTCAAACTAGGAGACGATAAATGTTTACTGTTTAAGCAGCTAAGTTTTAGGATAACTTATTAAGCAGCAATTTGATAACTAATTCATGTATTCTCAGAATATAGTGATTGACTCATCATGTTGGCCACACAATACAGGAATAAATGAGTTACTTACGGTGACCTACATGCCTTCTGGGGGCTTTAGGCACTCTTTGCAAATATCTCTTAAGCTTTCTATCAGATGTATAAATATATACAGATATATAACATTCTTTTTTTTTTTTTTTTTTTTTTTTAAGATTTTATTTATTTGACAGAGAGAAACACAGCCAGAGAGGGAACACAAGCAGGGGGAGTGAGAGAGGGAGAAGCAGGCTTCCCGCTGAGCAGGGAGCCCGATGTGGGACTTGATCCTGGGTCTCCAGGATCATGACCTGAGCTGAAGGCAGTCGCTCAACCAACTGAGCCACCCAGGCGCCCCACAGATATAGAACATTCTTAAATAAATCTCAAAGTTGAGAGGTTCTGACAGTAGCAAGAGAAAGTTATATGGCAAGATTTGGTTATCCTATGTTCCATGATGCTATCCTATAACCCCCCAAAATGTGTTATAAGGTCATAGTCACTGTCCTATGTATAACTTCAAATTATGTTATTGGTTTGGGGAAGAAGTCTGGGATATTAATGCTGATGGTGGGATTGACCGTGGTTTTTATTTTCTCCTTTATCATTATCTGTAGTTTTTTCAAAATGTTTTGCAATGCATTTATTACATGTAAAGTTTATTTTTAAAAAGATACTATCAGAGCATGTATAAAGAGCTAATTGTTCTTTGAGCTTTAATGAAAGTCTAAAACAGTACTTTAAAAAATATTCAGGGGTGCCTGGGTGGCTCAGTTGGTTGAGCGACTGCCTTCGGCTCAGGTCATGATCCTGGGATCGAGTCCCACATCGGGCTCCCTGCTCAGTGGGAAGCCTGCTTCTCCCTCTCTCATTCCCCCTGCTTGTGTTCCCTCTCTGGCTGTGTTTCTCTCTGTCAAATAAATAAAATCTTAAAAATAAATAAATAAATAGATAGATAAATAAATAAATGAATGAATGAATGAATAAATAAATATTCATTCACATACTCATCCCCTAGATATTTGAGTACCTCCTCTGTGCCAGGACCTGTGCTGGGTTCTTGGTCTTAAAAAGCTTTAGTAACAGTTGACCTTGATCTCTGATGGGGAGCTTTGTGTGTACATAAACTTCTCTGACACAGTGAGGAGAGATGGTTCCACCTAAGGCTCTCAAGTCAAGAAAGACATCACAGAAAAGGTTTTGTTGGAATTCAGGTTTCTCCTGCGTGTGGGAACTAGGGATGAAACAGATGAGGAGCACAGCTGATTCACTAAACTGATGAATTTGAAGAGGTGCTCAGGTTCCCAGCAGGACAGAAAATGAGGTGGGAGCCACATTTCCCTCCTCAGATTCCAGGATCTCTGGGTGGAGTTGGGCGCTCAGTGAAATTGGAGAAATGGGATGTTCGACTAGAGGGATGAAGGGGAAGTGCAAGATAGCTTTTTGGTCAAAAAAACATCTCTTTTGTCCTTTTTGTCCCACCACTTCCAGTGTAAATAGTGCAAAATTGTGTTTTCCTTGGTTATTATATGGAGAACAACCAGAAAATAAGCAGCACTTTTCCATATTTTAGGATATTATTGTAACTGGATCCACATAACTTCTTTCCTATGTCTTCTTCAGGAAAAGGCAATGCCTTCATGTCGTCTTCATAAAAATGCGATTCCAAAATGACCTTAGAATGTGCTTGGAGGGTCCTCTTCCTGAATGGTCTTAGCTGTTGAACGAGTAGGGTTACTGTCCCACCTGTGTTCTACAGGTGAGGGAATTGAAATTCAGACTGAGTGATTGCTCAGAGCTCTGGGGTCTTTTGTGGATTAGAACCTGAGCCTCTTAGTCGTTATTTGATTTGTACATGTGTATTTTTGCATGACATTTTCCCCCAACTGAGTGTGAAAGGGTTTTTTTGGTGGAGTGTGTATAGAAACTGTGGTCTAATTGACACTTAATCCTTTGCATTCTTCCTTTCTTTGGCATTAAAAGGCTTAATAACAAAAACACTAGCTTCTCGGGGCTTTGGTTTTATCAGCTCAGGGAATTGTCTAAAGGTTTGGAAAGTACTGGGCCTATTCCCTGCCTCGAGGAGACAGCCATGGCAAGGAAATCGCAGCACTTCATATTATGGAGGGCTTCCTTTAGGCGCCAGGCACCGTGCTGATAAGTGCTGTCTTTCACGGACTAGTTCAAAAGGAATGGCAGTCTCCCGATGGCGCTTTTCTCTGTGACACCCCCCCCCCCCGTCACTGCCAGCACCTGCTGGGTTTGCATTGGCTGCATCTCCCCCTTACTGTACACTGCTGACAGGCAGTTTTCATTCCCACAAATAGCAGTGCTCCAGTTGGGACAAGGGTAGCAATGCCAGATGTGGGCGTTTGGCACTTGGCCGCTTTGGTGTGACGGGCAGGGAATTTTATTCAGTGCCAGTGTCCTGATGTGTCACGGGATGCCCATTCACTGCCTCTTGAAATAGACGCTGTCTGATGCGCTGAGCACCTTCCACTGTCAATTGTATGGGCGGTGAAAGGCTGCCAGGCGGGGTGGGGGGCTGGAGGGTGCAGCGGGACGGCACCAGGTGCAGAACAATGACTTCCGTGCCGCAGGAGCATTGCATGGCCTCATTACCACATGAAGTGCCACAGAAGGGCCCTTTCATTTTCTCCCAGTGACTGTTTTCCACGGTCCTGCTATGGGGGCTTTTAGCGGGGATACCCTGCTCACCCCCAGTTAACAGTGGAGCACAAAGTCCTGGCAGAAGGAACCTCACAATGTACCCTGGGGCTATTTTTGATTACAGTGAGTGACTGTGACTCAGGGTGTGCTCTGCCCGATGACGCCTTCCACCCTCCCCTCCCTGTCCTCCTCCCCGGGAGATGAGCAGGCAGCCTGTCCTTTGTACATTTCCCTGGCCCCGCTGCTGCAGTTCACTGATATGTCCGCAGCAGCCGGCCTGGGAGCCTGACAGGGCTCTGACAGTGGTTTTTACCATATATGGCCATCAGAGCTCTGGGGCTGTCAGCTGGCCAGGATAATTTCCTTCCTTTGCTTTGATTGGCTGCTTGGTGGCTCAGAGAATGGTGGGATCTGGGAGTGTGTGGTGAAGGGAAGCCACTGAGTCAAGTGCAAAGAACGTTTAACTCTTTGGTGGTTTTTCTGGAGCTTGAGTCTGTGCTGAGCACACAGGCAAGTACTGCTAGTAGAAGCCCTTGCTGTGTGAACATTATGACCTAAGTCTGGGGAAGCAGGGAAGAAAAGGTTTCTGAACACACATTGCTCTGAAATAGACCCAAGGTTTAATGGACAAATATCTACAGTCCTGATTTGTCCAGAAGCCTCCTTTATAACCATATGTAGCAAGTTTTCTTCTGCCAAGTTGAATATCTGTCTTGTTAGGGTGGGACGTGAGTGGAGTCCAGGGAAGGCTGAGCTGGGAGGGTGAGTGACGGAGCACGTGCTGGCTTTCTTAGAGGACCGGTAACTTGGGTTTCTTTTCTGGCTGAGCTTTTAAGTTGTGAGTAAATGATACAGTCTACAGAACTGGGTCTCTACTCACATTCTCCTGCTCGTTCGTAACTGCTATAGGATGGGAAGTGCCTCTGCTGCGGAGCCCAAGGCATTTACCTTAAAAAAAAAAATTACAGTATTTTTCTGGTCTTCAACTCTACTTCAAGGAGGGTGGATTTGTTTTTCTGAAGCTTGTGTGTAAACCACTGCAGACCTTGGACTGAGAGGGGTAACTCTGGAGTTTGTCATTCACAGAAGGTCCTAGGGGAGAAATCCCCAGTGTCATTCGCTGAGTACAGGGGGTCAGGCAACCAATGACTCTCCTTTCTGATTTGAAATTGAACGATTAGTTTTAATTTCCTATGTTTGTACTTAGTTTAGTTATTTTGCTTTTCAGCTCTTGCTTTTGAGCTGAATTTTATTTTGACTTGATTCCACCTCATCTTGGATTCCTAGTTTTTGTTTATTCTCATACCAGAAGTATATGGAATTACTTGTCTGTAGTGATGAGGTTTTCACACAGTATTTCTGTGCACTGTTGGATATTTAGGCATGGTTGAGCAAGGAAACTTTAACTTCCACTGTTTTGCTTTCTCATCGTGAAATCTATAGTACAGTAACTTCCCTCATATTCTTAATGGACTTTTAAAATGCTCTATGCAGTATTAGACCCAGCACGATCCCAAATAATTGGTTTGGCATTTTTTCTTGTGTCCATAAAGCCTGTTGTTCTTTGCTCACAGGCAGGTGAGCTCTCTGCAGAGCCGCCTGCCTCTCTCTGGCAGCTCTAGGATCTCGCTTCCTTGACAGGACCGGGTAACCCAACCTGTGTGCTTGATTCCAGGGCTCCTCCGCTTACCCTCCAGGTTGGTGTTTTTGGTTCCCTTAAAGTAAAACCTTCTCAGGATGTATTAGTCCTGAGTCAGAAGCTGCCACTCTGGTGGCCAGCTTGTCAACAAGACATATTGTGTGCCTCACTCTCTCCAGTCCGCTGCAGAAGTCCCGTCATGTTCCCTGTGCCACTCTGCCCTGTCCCAGGATCACAGACTCTGTAGCTTCTTCATGTGGAGCAATAGGGCATGAAGAGATTTCTACAGAACATGTATCCATATAAATAATACTGATACAAGAAAAAGGAAGTTGAAAAAAACTTCAGCAGACATCCTTTGAACTCTGCACAGTGTGAATGGAGCCCTTATGCCTTGGTTGAAAACTTCCTTTGCTTCCGAGCACACGTTTGACTTAACATTCTCCTTGTCCAAGAGTTCAAGAATTCTCAGTGTATTACTCTGAGGCCAGGAAGGAGTCATTATGAATGCCTTACAAAAGATCTTTTAAAGTATGGACAGAATGATAAAGTTATTGGACTTTGGGCATATAAAGTGATTTTGATCAGCCTTTTTTCCCCTAAAATATATAAATATAAAGTAGGGATGGACAGTTTGGAAACTCTTTGTCTCTCATTCCTTGAGTCAGGATAGGGAGGAGATTTTTTAGGCATTTATTTCCGAGGATGGTGAAGTCAGTCTGGATAATCACAGATTATAGGGGCGCCTGGGTGGCTCAGTTGGTTAAGTGTGTCTGCCTCCGGCTCAGATCATGATCCCGGAGTTCCAGGATGGAGCCCCGCATCGGGCTCCCTGCTCGGCAGGAGGCCTGCTTCTCCCGCTCCCATTTCCCCTGCTTATGTTCCCTCTCTCGCTGTGTCTTTCTCTGTCAAATAAATAAATAAAATATTTTTTAAAATATATTTTTAAAAGATTTTATTTATTTGACAGAGAGAAACACAGCCAGAGAGGGAACACAAGCAGGGGGAGTGAGAGCGGGAGAAGCAGGCCTCCCGCCGAGCAGGAAGCCCGATGTGGGGCTCGATCCCGGGTCTCTGGGATCATGACCTGAGCCGAAGGCAGTCGCTTAACCAACTGAGCCACCCAGGCACCCCAAATAAATAAAATCTTTAAAAACAAATGGTAGGGCGCCTGGGTGGCTCAGTTGGTTGAGCGACTGCTTTCAGCTCAGGTCATGATCCCGGAGACCCGGGATCGAGTCCTGCATCGGGCTGCCTGCTCGGCAGGAAGCCTGCTTCTCCCTCTCTCACTCCCCCTGCTTGTGTTCCGTCTCTAACTGCGTTTGTCTCTCAAATAAATAAATAAAATCTTTAAAAAAAAAACAAAAAAAACCCAAAAAAACCCAAATGGTAAGCACAGATGATAAAGCGGCTGGATGAGATGCCCACAGGTCAGAGGTTGCAAAGGCGCTAGGAAGCTGCTGTGCAGGACTGGATGTCAGGAGCCTACACCCTGAACAGTCTGGGTTTGTGTGACCGAACTCCGGAATGTCAGCTAGAACGACCTTGCATGAGGGGTACGTGGAACATCTTAAAGGGGAATACTTGATTTAACTGATTAAAGGAACATGTGTCACTTTTTAACACTGTGGAAGTTTATTAACGTTTTGGAAACCTGTGTTATTGTGAGAAAGAATGAGCCTGCTGGTTGAAGTGCTGTGTGGCTTTAACAAAACAGTACATTTTGAAGGACCCACTAGATACTCCCTAGCTCCAGTTTAGTAGCATCATCAGCCTAATATTAAGCAAGCTAATGTGTGGATTGAAAACATTTATTCTGTTAGGGGTTGTTATTAAGTTAAGAAACAGTCATTCAGAATGATCTTTTGTAGAATGCAGAAGTCATATGGGCAAGAATTTTGAGAGTTTGGGAGGGTGAATATGTAAGCAGGTTCCTCTGGTATACCGTCAGTTCCTTTAAAAACACATCACAAAGTGGAGCTTCTTTATAGAAAGAAATCTGTGAGAAGACTTCTGTACATTTTTGTTCGTGTATCTTTATAGAGTTTTTTGATTGCACTGTACTGTCCTTGGCATGTAGGATGAGTGCACTTCATGTGCTTCCTAAGTATGGATTCCTTTTTGACATGAGGTGTGAGAAATAAGTTAGATACACTGAGATGTAAGTGGGAGAAGTTACAGTTTCCCATTGAAATTGATGGGAAATGTCTTTAACAACTAGAAATGTCGTAAGAGTTAAAGTGAATTTTGTATGCCTCAGGAGGAATGTGTTTGCAAGGTTATTTAAAATCACAAACATTCCTTTGAGCAGTTAGATAATGTATTTACCAGTGCTTAAATTTCGATTTTTTACTTCTCCCTCAAATGTCTGTTGGAGGAAAGTGTTGCCTAACTCCGGGTTTAGTTGAAGCATCAGTTTCCAGGAGCTCTCTTGAGTTTTGTGGCTGTTTTGAAATTTTTGAGAACTTTCTCCAAACCCAAAGTAAATGATAGTGCTAATGTCTAGGTGGTTTTCTACCACCGTGAGAGTTGCTGGCTGGAACACGTCAAAGCCATCAGCCTCAGCTTGGGCCAGCCACATGGAAATTGTGCTGTCACACGTCTCCCCTGTGCCAGCTGTACACACACTTTGGAGGCTGAATTTTCCCTGGGGCTCATGTTGCTGGGCCCTGGGCAGGCTGCTGGATCTTTCAGATAGTGACAGTTCGTAAGCCGGTGCCGTGACCTATTTCACTAATGTCCCACAAGTTTATGAACTAGGCACAGTGTGTTGGTAACCTTGGCCATTTTACTACTTGAGTTGACTTGCTGGCCATTCCCACCACTTGAAGTTTTAGCTAGAGTGGTACAATAAGAGCTCTTTTGTGACAAGTGGCAGGGACTAGTAAGTAATTGATAATTTGAAACATTAATTAAAGTCGGGAGTCTAAATGGTGGCAGAGTGTTCTCAGCTAAACTTGCAATTCCATGCTAGAAAATGAGTTAAAATCTAGATGATGAAGCTGAGGTGTGACACATCCTTAATGAGACAGTGATCTGATTATTTAGTAAATGAAATTACTCTATATGTAAGCCTCGGAAAACTGATAGGTAGTACTTAAAGCACCATTTAATTTAAAAAAAAAAAACGGGGGGGGGCTGGCATTAAATTCTTGTAACTCTTTTTTTCAACCTTAGCATTCACTTATATTTGCTGCTTAGAGGTGCAGGTGAGCTCTGCTGTCACCGTGGCCGACAGTGGGTGTCTCTTCTGAGTGGGCCTTCACAAGCCAGCAATTAGACATGGATGCTATGGTCTATTCACTGCATGATGAATGAGGATGTGTCATGGGTATGAACGAGCAGTGCAGTTTTCATTAGATCCTCGTGCACAATGTTTCTCAGAAATGGTGCGTCCACATCTTTGCCATATAAGGCCAGTATTGTATGGTTTTCTCCAGTTCCCATGTACTGGTGCTCTCAGCAGTTCATAATTGCCCAGCTCTGCCCTTTTAATAATGTATACTCATTGGATAAAATATGTTTTGCTTTTCTTTTGATTGATTTTGTTATGAGTAAGAAGATATTCAGTGGTATAAGCCCTTGAAGTTGAGATAGCTGACCCTGGATTGTGTGTGGTGAGCATCCTGTCTGTAAAGCAGTCAATCCACATTTAAAATGCCAGTTCTTCTAGTACTTCTTCCCTTTTTTGTTGGGGGGGAACAGACACTTTATCACTATCAGACATTTAGTTGATTCTCTTTTTGTTCTGCTACACCGTGATGCTACTTTCCCTGTTTGTTGTTGGGCATTGTGATGATGTTACAACCAGAGGAAACAGCTGTTGGCAGGATATCATTTTTTATTACCTCTATATCTGATGACCAGCTGCCAGTAATTTTAATATAACTTTTCATGCTTTTTTCACAACCTGTGGCCTAGTGGGAATTTTCTTTCCCTTTGGAAATCTAGTATGGCCAGATGGTTAGTGATGTTTCAGATCTTCACTTCTTCACTCCATTTCTTTATTTAGAAGATGGGGGTGATGAAGTTGCTATATCATAAAGCAGCTTTGTGAGAATGAAGATCTAAAGGTCCTAGCATGAAATATAAGCATTCTGAAAGTGTTAGCTGCTTCTTAAAAAAAAATTTGTTTGTTTATTTTAGAGAGAGAGAGAGACAAGCAGCAGGCAGTGGGGCGCGGAGGAGGGTTGGAGCAGAGGAAAGAGGGACAAGCAGACTCCACACTTAGCACGGAGCCTGACTCGGGGCTTGATCTCATGACCTGAGCTGAAACCAAGAGTCAGACGCTTAACCAAGTGTGCTTCTCAGGCACCCCATGTGTTAGCTATTTTTATGATTATTTGGTTTTGATAGGAAGGAGGAGACTTGGTGGCAGTTGCTCTTTAAATGGCATCCAAGTTCCTGTGAAAATGTTAGGCTCTTTAGTACTGTGATGCTTTGGACTTGTCAGCACTAAGCTGAGAATGGCAGGTTCATTTTCATTCAATGACTTGAATGAACATTACTGGCCACTATCTTTACGCCAGGGTTGTATAATTTTCACCTTAAAAAGAAAGTCATTTCGTAAGCTTCTCGGTAGGATTAAGAACAACTTGTATTAGTACTTCCAGATTGCCCTCAAAATTACTGTGCATCCGAGCAAAAGCTCTTCTTAACCCAGATTGGAAAAAATTATTTTGTGTCCTTGGAAGTTCAGAGTTTAGTGACGATACTTTGCCATCAAAGATGCAGACATGGTTTGGTAGGGAGAGTGGAAGGCTGGAAGGACTCTGAGATAAAACAGTTCAGATAGAAAACTATTTTTGAGGGCGCCTGGGTGGCTCAGTTGGTTAAGCCCCTGCCCTTCAGCTCAGGTCATGATCCTGGAGTACTGGGATCGAGTCTGACATCGGGCTCCCAGCTCCTCGGGGAGTCTGCTTCTCCCTCTGACCTTCTCCCCTTTCATGCTCTCTCACAAATAAATAAACAAAATCTTTTAAAAAAATAAAAATAGGAAAGAAAATAATAGGACACTCATGTACTTACCCACAAGATTAAACAGATGTTCATATTTTGCCCTGTTTGTTTCATACCTCCTGTTTTTGAAAAACAATAAAGCATAACAGATGTAGCTAAAATTCCATTTCTCTTTCCTCCTCTTCTTCACCACAGGTAACCATTTCCTCCAAGTTGGGATGTGTACTTTTATTACATGTGTATCTATCTATAGGTTACTATATGTGTTAAACTTTTACATAAGTGATGTTTATTTTCATACCAGGACAGTTGTTTTCTGCTTTTTTCACTCTTCGCAGCAACGCTGCGTTAATATCCTTTCTGTGTAAAACATGGGAACCTTTCTCCCCCACAGATCAGCCAGTGCCGCATGGTATTGCTCAGGGGTGGGCATCTTCACCTGTTTCCAGATTGCTCTTAAAAGTATTGCAGTAGGACAGTCTCCTTTGACTGGTGTTTTGAGTTCCTCTTCCCTGACACCCTTGGCAACACTTGTATTTAGACTTCTAAATTGTTGCAAATTTTAATAGGTCTAAAATGTTACTCTATCATTTTAATCTGTAGTTCCCCCATTACCAGGGAGAGCAGTATCTTTTCTTATATCTATAGGCTATTCAGGTTTCCTTCCCTGGGAATTCTGTGCTCATACCATTTGCCATTATTCCATTAGGTTGACTTTGTCCGGTATGGATGTCGCATATATATTTTCTCTGTTTGCAAAGTATCTTTCCACTTTGCTTATTTTTTTTTTTTAAAGATTGTATTATTTGACAGAGAGAAACACAGCCAGAGAGGGAACACAAGCAGGGGGAGTGAGAGGGAGAAGCAGGCCTCCTGCCGAGCAGGGAGCCCGATGTGGGGCTCGATCCCGGGTCTCCAGGATCATGACCTGAGCCGAAGGCAGTCGCCCAACCAACTGAGCCCCCCAGGCGCCCCTGCTTATGTTTTTGAGAACAACCTACACTGCCAGGTTTGGTTAGGTTGTTGCTCTTGTTGAGGGGAGTTTACATCAGTATTTATCACATAGGCTTCCAGTTTTTCTTTTTTACACCATCCTTTGTGTCAGGGTGGTCCATTCCTTATGTAATGAGTTCAGTGGTGCTCCTCTTTTCTGTTCTCTGGAAAGTTTTGTCTGGGATGATCTCTTACTTGAGTGTTTGGTAAAGCTCTCCGGTAATACCGTCTGGGCCTAGTAGCTTCTGGTGTTATGCGATTGATGGGGAGGTGGGTAATATGTGGACTTCTGTTGCTGGTTCTTTTATGGTTTGGGGTCTATTTATTGAATATTTTATTGAAAAAGTTGTGATAGGATATTTTTTTCCTAGAAAATTACCTGTCCATCTAGTATTTTTAATTTTTTTTTTTTGAGATTCTATTTATTTATCAGAGAGAGACACAGTGACAGAGGGAACACAAGCAGGGGGAGTGAGAGAGGGAGAAGCAGGCTTCCCGCTGAGCAAGGAGGCCAATGTGGGGCTTGATCCCAGGACCCTGGGATCATGACCTGAGCCGAAAGCATATGCCTAACGACTGAGCCGCCCAGGCACCCATGTTTTCAAATTTATTATCAGATATTATTCCTAGTATTTTCACGTCATGTAAATTTACACCATATTTGTAAGTTATGTCCCTTTTTAAATTCCTGGTATTTGTGTTTTCTCTTCCTGATCTGTCCTATTGTGTCAGTTTGGCTTATTATTTATTGTTAATTTCTTCTCATAATTTTACATCCTTTGGATGTGCTCTTTGTATGTTCTAACTTCTCTTTAATTTTCAGACTTTTTGTATATATGCATTTAAGGCTATTTATTTTCCCACAAATTGTGAAAATGTCATGTGCTTATTGATCAGTTTTAAACTTTTTCTATTGGCCATTATAATTTTGTGTGTGAAGAATTTAATAAATTTAAAATTTTTTCAGATGCCTTGGGGATTTTGCATTTATATATTTTTCTATTCATTTTTAGTTGAATTGCATTTACTCTGAAAGTGGGCTACAGGATATTGATTCCTTGGCATTTTGTGAGATTTGCTTCATGGTATCCTAATTGATCATTTTAAAAAGGCAGTGTTTAATGTATGCTTGAAAAAAAATGTTTATTTTAAAATATTGACTCTATGGCTGGATATGTCCATGAGATAAAGCTTGTTACTTATTAGAGTCATCTATATTCATGCTAATTTTTATCTGTTTGCTTGAGAGTAAGTCTTTGTTAACATCTTCTAAGATTATGGCTTTGTCGTTTTCTCTTCCTAGTTCTGTCAGCTTTAGCTGTAATTTTATTTTATTTATTTATTATTTTTTTTAAATTAATGGACTTTATTTATTTATTTATTTATTTATTTAAGATTTGATTTATTTGACAGAGAGAAACATAGCCAGAGAGAGAACACAAGCAGGGAGTGAGAGAGGGAGAAGCAGGCTTCCCGCCGAGCGGAGAGGCCGACGTGGGACTCGATCCCGGGTCTCCAGGATCATGACCTGAGCTGAAGGCAGCTGCCCAACCAACTGAGCCACCCAGGCGCCCGTTTAGCTGTAATTTTAATCTGTGTAGTTAGATGAGTTGAAGTTCATAGTGCCTCTAACATCCCAGTGAATTGTTTAAATGTTATGCAGTGATATTAATCTTTAATAATGCATCACACCTTAACGTCTGTTCTAGCATAACTGGCTGGTACATATTTTTACGCCCTTCCCCTCCTTTAGTGACCTTTTTAGTTTTTAAGTTAGTAGTTTATGATTTTTTAAACACATCTTGTAGCTGGTTTTAATCTAATCTGAGACACACTGCCCTTAAGCTGGTGGCTTTAATATCATGGTCATATTCCTCTTTTGTATTCCGTGTATCATAATATTATAAAGTGGACACCTGCTTGAGCAGTGGAACGTTACGAGGTGGCAGGTAGTAGCTTCAGGGCTGGGCTCCTCATATGGTTTCTGTGAGGATGCAGGGAGGGAGGGAGGGAAAACCACCTGCCTAAAAAGTGTTCTGTAGCAGTTCCTTCCTTAAGGAAAGACATGATAGGGACATGATAGAGTGGATTCCAGCAGTTGTTTATTTTGAGGTAAAGTTTGAGCCCTTCAGGTGCTGGTTAGTTACCAAGTCCTTTACTTTGATTGTCTCCAGTTAATCCTCACATCAGCTCTTAGAGAAGGAGCTGTAACGTTCTCCTTTCACAGATGAGGAAAGGAGGGTGGAAGATGAAGTCATTTGGCTAGGGCCTCAGGGCTGGAAAAGGACGGAGCCACGACTTGAGCCCAGACAGTCTGGTTCCCAGCGACTTGTGCTTTGCTCCTGCCTGTCAGTGACCCAGGGGGCCCCTCCCTAGAACAAACACCTACATTCTATATAATGCGTTCATTGGCATTTTCTTCTAGGATTCCTTTTTTGGTGCTACAATTCTGGAGATCCGAATGGGGTTGAATCGGATTTGCAAAGGGATGTGAACATGGGCAAAACTCAGGCTTTAGGTCTGTGGATGGGGCCATCTCCACACCTCAGTTTAGAATTCTTTTTTTCTCAGCAGAAAACCTTCCTGAAGACTGTGACCACCCCCACCCCCCCAGGCCTGGTTGAATTTCCGCTCTATGTCCCTGCTACTCGAGCCTGTCCTGGTGAAGCCTGTCTCATGCTACACTGGCAACTTGAACTCCACGTTCGGCCAGGACGGAGCTGCCCTGTTCACTTTGTGTCTCCAGTACTCAGCTCAGTGTCTGGCCCCTAAAAGTTCATTAAGGGCACATACTTGTAGTTCTTAATGGTGAACTCAATTAATGTATTATGTTAGTATGTATTATATATAGAACTAACAATAAGAGACAGTATTTTTTTATTGAGTATTTACTATATTCCAGGCAGGTACAGGCTTATCTCATTTAGTGCACTTGCCATATACTGTGTTTTTGTTCTTGTTTTTTTACAAACTGAAGGTCTGTGGCAATCCTGTGTGGAGCAAGTCTGTCTATGCCATTTTCCCAACAGCATTTACTCACTTAATGTCTCTTTGTCACATTTTGTTTATTCTTGGAATACTTCAGACTTTTTTATTATATTTGTTACGGTTTGATGACAGTTAACATCTTCAGCAAGAAAGTACATTTTAATTAAGGTCTATACATTGTATTTTTTTTTTGGACCTGGTGCTGTCACACACTTACAGATTACAGTATGGTATAAATATAACTTTTTTTTTGAAAGATTTATTTATTTGACAGCACAAGCAGGGGGATTAGCAAGCAGAGGAAGAGGGAGACCCTGAGATCATGACCTGAGCCGAAGGCAGGTTAAGTGTGACCAATTGAGCCACCCAGGCGCCCTGTAAATATGACTTTTATGTGCACTGGGAAATCAGAAACTTCACTTGACTTGCTTTAATTGCAGTGATAAGGACCAGAACCTACAATATTTCTAGGTACACCTGGAATCAAAGTTTTTACATTCCTTACACAGATAATTGTAATACTGAGCTATGGTTTGCCAAGAACCTTTATTTCATCTAATTCTTACAGTAATCTTGGGAGATAAGTAGTCTTGTTACTCATTTCACAGGTGATGAGATGAAGCTCAGAGATATTGTAAGACTTGCCCAAGGTTGTCTGCTGTTGAAGTAATAGAGCCCGGGGTGGAACCCATATCTCTGACTAGATACTGTGGTCTTTGCGTTTAGCATACTACTTCTCTGGAGGTTTCCACAGTTGAGTCAAAGTGGAGAAATCATACAATTTCTTGATCTTGAAAAAATTCCGAGAAGCCTTGCCTCAGTGTTATGATAACTTGCCATAACAGGGGAGAAAAAACAACAACAAAAAATAGGTTCAGTTTTGCTTGGCAGTGATTCCTTTTTTTAATGCCTGCTTTTAGAGCATATAGGACCTCAGCATGGACTGGCATTAACCTGTTTAGAAAAGGAAATAGCTTTTATAAACCTGTTAACAATAGCATTTGTCTTGGTTAAGACAAGATCGGCTTGATAAGCCAGATTGACTGGTTAGATTCAAATGTATAATAACATGAACATATTGTGATGGCTACTTAACCAGCATTGAAAATTGTATTCTTAATGCTGCGATGTGGACCAGATAATGGGTAAGAGCCAAGCTGGTGTTAATTAGAAGATCTGGCTGGCTCTTCTGCTGATTGAAGGCAGTGAAGAGACTGAGACATTAAAATAAAGTACGTCTGTTAGCCCTTGAGCAATAGCTAAAGCTTTTCTTTTTATTACCCTAACTTAGTGTGCTCACAGTGCCATTCATTTCCAGAACTGGTAATTTGTTATATTCAAGGGTATTAGTTAATTATATTAAAAGTTATATTTAACATTTTAACTAATAACCAAGGGTTTTTTTTAATAGTAAAAACACACCTGTAATTTACAAATTGTATTTTGGTGAAGAGATTTTGTATTGTCATTTGCTCTGTCTATTAATGCAGTTGATCAAATGAAAGTTCTGTGGTTCTAGACATTTGGGTCCTTATAATTTGGCGGAGTGTCCTTGGCGGTGGCTGTTTCTAGAAATACAGATTGACAGTTCCGCCAGTGGGCACTGGCCCATGTGACTGTCGTCATACGTAGTCACTGGAGAGCTTGCGGTGGAGGCAACAAAAGAAAAATGGGTGTGAGGAAACACACAAACTCTGCGGTGTTGGTTTTACTTAGGAGATTTGTTTCTCTCTTCTTTCAGACTGGTCGAATTGACAAATCCTACCCTACAGTATGTGGCCATACAGGACCGGTGCTCGACATAGACTGGTGCCCACATAATGATCAGGTCATTGCCAGTGGCTCAGAGGACTGCACGGTGATGGTAAGCTCCCCGGGTGTGCCCTGCACACAGGCCAGTGAGACCCACCTAGTGCTTCCAAAAAGAGCGTGTGCGCAGAGGCTTGAAAAGCAGAAAGTCATAGCAGTTTCGATTGTGTATTGGATCATACCCTGAGTGACATGAAAGCTCTACAGATAAGCCTCTTGTAAGCCCTTATATCAGAGATGTTGTGCTGTATTTTTCTTCTTTTGAATGGATGTGCATGTGCACGTGTTTATTGATGGTTGTCACATCTGCTCTGTGGCATTCTGTGCATGCCCTTGATCCACAAGTCTTCTCCCTCCCCCAAAAGGAGAGAAAAAAACTGCTAGCATGAATGGCATATTATAGTGAAAGATTACACATAAAAAATGCCAAAGATGATACATAAAAAATGGGATATGTAACAGATATTGGGGAATAGTAAAGTTTTGCAGGAATAAAGTGCTTATTTCTAAGCTAACGTCAGAAGGTATATTCTGTCTAGTTGGACCCTCTTAAGAAAGTCCTTTTTATGCAGATACACAAACAACATGAAAGATACTTAAGTTCTTTACATTCCCTTATTAAGATTCCAAAAGTAGATTATGTGTGAAACCAGGTTTTGGGATATTTTTTAATGTAAAGCTTCTTATTGTCGATTATGTTCTTCTTAGCCTTAAGATGTAATTATTGGTTTGGATCAGTTCTTAATGCTAGCCCAAAGTATGCTGGAAGTCTACCTTAAGTCCTGGTGGGGAATAATGCACTAAAAGCAGAAGTCAGGGAAGGGGCTTCCTCTGTCAGTTGCAGGCAATCTCTTGCATGTCAGGTGCACAGCTTGGAGATCCACGCTACTGTTATTACCCTCTTTGTTTTCTGTGGACGAGCCAGACGTAGCAACAGTCTTTGGAAAGTTTTATTAATTAAAATTATTATACATAAACACAAGTTAATTCCTGAACTGTGTCATTTA
>PITA01019779.1:0-36540 GCA_004023965.1 Spilogale gracilis
TAAACCCTTAAAATAAAAAGAATTTGTTAATGAAAGGACTGACGACAAAGTCACCTCTAACGTCCCTGGTCTATGTCACACAGAAGGGCCATCAAGGATGCCAGGGTTCTCAAACCACTGACCTCTGGGCCAAATGTGGCCCTCAGAAATATTTTGTAGTTGGCACACTATGTTTTAGAACTTTTAATATGTATTCGGTATTTAAAAATCAAAACATTTTTACCAAAACCAAACCAAAACGTACAGATCTCCAACTCCTCCGAAGAACTGGCGCTAAGGCTACCCTGGGTGTGCCCCGATTTGTCTGTATTCACACGGGGCAGCAATCACTGGGTTTCCGGTGCAGCTGCCCCCAAAATCGCCAGCTCTTTCTTCTGCTCTCTGCGCTCCCCCCACGCCCAACCCCCCTCCAGCCCCCCACCCCCACCAGGCCAAGGCAGCCTTGCTTATTTGCATCTCCTGCCTGGCTCCTCTAGACATTTGAGTCTGCATCCAGATTTACAGCGACTGATTCTCTTCTGAGGCCCTGAGGATGCAAAGTCACCTGAAGGTGAAGGGAAGCGGCCTGCTTCTTCAGTGCCTGTGGACAGCAAACGGGCTAGACGCTTTGTCTCCCTTTCTTCTTACCTCGTAATGTCTCCGCGCAGAATGGCTGCTGTTCGGCGGCTGATAGGCTATCTGCAGGTCATGCAGATCTTTCCAGGTGAATGAGGAGACCGGCCTGGTATGATCCCACAGATGCGTCACGTAGCCCTGGGCCGGGGCTTCGGTAATGTTGAACACCAGCAAGGGCTTCGGGGTCTCGTCCTCCTCACAGTCCAGAACAGATGTAGTCAAGGAGGTCAAGATGAACTGATCCACCTCCAGAGTAAGCATGGCCATGAACGCAGCCTGTGGCCTCTGATTAGGAAAGCCAGCTCTGATGTAGACGGGCAGCCACGCACTCTCTGACTTTTGAAGGGGTAAGAAATACGAAGGGGAAACAATACAAATGAAGTTATCACATACATGGTTGATGGCATGTAGTCAGTACTCTCAGCAGTTACCTGAAGCCTGGCTGCACGTCAGAATCACTGGAGAGTTTTAAACACATACCGATGCCCAAGCTCCATCACTGTGGCTTCTAATTTAATTTTTCCTAAATGGGACCAGAGAACTGGTATTTTTAAAGCTCTCTGGTGACTCCAATATGTAGCCAGGATTGAAAGGGGACATTTGTTTTGGCATCAGAAGGAACTGTCCTTTTGATTCTATTTCCAGCATTTAAGATTTGTGTGATTTTAAACATGCTGTTTAAGTCCTAAGCCTTTCCCTTCCCCCCGTTTGTAAAATGCAAATACTGGACCCCCAAGTATTAGGTGAGGATTAAATGAGATAGCCAAAGTAAAGCTCTTAGGAGCATCTGGCACACCCTGCCTACCTCTTCTAGTCACCCTGCCCACTTCTTGCCAAGTCTTGCCAGGTATTAAAGAGGGCAAAGGCAGGATGAAGGAAAATGTCTTTATAATTCAGTACTCATGCGACTGAAAGATGGTACCTCAACTGTCTAGTTAAGACCCTGAGTCCCCAGGTGATGAGTAAGATAATTAAAACTGAAATTTACCGATCAGGCTAGAAATGCACCCTCAAATGAGAGCTATAAGCAAGCAGCCCCCATAATGGGGATCTCCAGAGAAACCAGGAAATTGCAGCTTGGGATGTGAGGTGCTAACAGGTGCTAGAAGGAAGACTCCTCAAAGAGGAGATGCTGGTTGTCATGGATTTGCTGTTTCACATTGTTAAGAACCACCCTTAACAATAAGAGTCACATTCAATATGCAGAACACTGGATATTGGACTAGGAGCTGTAATCAGTATGCAAGGAAATGTTAAGAATGGAATTCTTTTTGGCTCAGTCTCAACTGAGGTTCCAATGAGAAAGATATCAGATTTCAAAGTGAATGTGACACCGATTACTATAGGCAGTATTTACAAAGCAAATCTGGAACTGGTCTAGAACCCTCTCGCCCACTACAAAAACAGAAAAGGGTTGAGAGGGGTAAGAGAAAGATCAATTTGTAGAGAAGAGTGCTTTGCTGTGCTGAGTCACTCCTCGGTTCCCAACCCCACCAAAATGAAGAGGAAAGGGGGAATCGCTACATTCGTCTCAGGTGTCAGGAGAGAAGTTTCCTTGGGGCCAGCCTTAAATGTATCTTTTACAGATGAGATACAGAGGACTGATGCTGGGCTTATATAAGAGGAAGCAAAGAGGCCAGATGCAAAATACTGGTGCCTCTTCTGGGATCTGCCTAGTCCTTGTTTGTGTCAAGATAAAGCATTTGGGGGCTCCCACATATGGGCTGAAAGGGACAGAGGGTTGGTCTGGGGACATCCTGGACCCTGACCTTTTGGGTGCATCCGTGAGAAGCCAAAGAATGACAGAAGCAGGTAGCTGGAGGTGGAAATCATCCTAGGAACTGTGGGAGGAATTTCAAGCAACTATTTAGACTAGAAATGACTCTTCTGGAGATCCCATCAGAAGAAGACCTCCAGGATGGGAAATCCCCAGAAAAACCACAAAATTGCCTTGGAGACAAAGAATAAGCTGGAAACACTTGCCAGATTTACAGAGCATGAAGTTATATTACATCGGTGTATGATCAAATAAGACTTCTCTTCCCAATGCTCCTGAACACCAAGACCAGAAGTTCCAAAACTAGCCAGCAAAACTCAAAAAAGAGAAGCGCAACAGAGAAAGAGAAAAGACAATCAACCCCTTTCTTCTCCCAATACATGCTTAATTAAGACAAATTAATGATATGCTGAGACATCTCAGGATTCAAAGTATCTAGTCTTCACGTGCCATTAAAAAAAAATTATTTAAAGAGGTGCCTGGGTGGCTCAGTCGGTTAAGCATCTGACTCTTGATCTCAGCTCAAGTCTTGATCTCAGCTCAGACCTTGATCTCAAGGCTGTGAGTTCAAGTCCTGCACTGGCTCCATGCTGGACATAGAAACTATTTTTTAAAAAAATTATTCAAAAGGTCATAATGTTAAAAATTCAAGAATGAGAAATTCATGGTATAAAATGACTGATGCTTAACAGTAAGACTATTTAAGCCTAAGGATTAAGCCTAAATGTGTTATTTTAAACATGCTAACAAAATGGATATAAATGTCAAAAGAACTTACTTGAAATAAAAGACAGATGACTTAAGAAATAACAGGTGTAACAACGGAATGCTAGAACTAAAACTGCAGGTTGTAGAAACAAAGCCTGGAAGACGGGCAACTGCCAGGAGAAAGGATAAATTGGATCAATCCTTATCATATATGGGAACGACCTAACAGATCTCATTTCATTTTTCATTTTAAATATTAAAACTAGATGTTAAACAATGCTTTAAAATTTGGATCTAAATTCCAGTAAAACATAAAATGAGATAAAGAACTTGCAAATAAGTGAAGAAAAGGTATAGAAAATATAATCACTATTGCAAGACGTTATTTTTAACTAGCCAGAAAGCATAAAACAAAACGATAGAACAAAATACATATCCATTACAAAACTATACCTTATGTTCCCATGTTTAAGACAAATATTCTGAAATTAAATATCTAATTACATGTGCCTTATAAGTGAGAAATATAAAATAAAATTACATACAAATATTAAAAGGAAAAGGATGATCAAAGTTATCATGTAAAGAAAAAAGCAGAAGTGACCATATTACTTTCAGAGAAAGGTGAATCAAGGCAAAAAGCATTAGAAAGGGACAGTGTGCATAGTCTGAGACAGCAGAAGAATAGGAGACCTTAGTTTTGCCTGGTCCCAGGAATTTAGTCAGATAGCTATTAAATCATTCTGAACACCTGCAAACTCAACTGGAGGGCTAAGAAAAGAATAGCTGCAATTCTACCGATAGAAAAACAACCACTTTCTGCAAGGCAAGAGGTGCAGAGGTAGAATCTGAGGTAATATATAGGAAGATAAACTGTGGTGGGGGAAGGAGTCTCTGTAAGCCAGCTCTGGAAAGTGATAGAGCAGTAGAGCCCGAAATCAGAACTTTTAGAAGTCTGCTCTGGTGAGGGATGTGCCTGCCTGAAAGGTGCTATGGTGGCAAAGCAGTGCAGAATCCTAGGTGGGGACAGTGTGGTCTCAGAATCCCTGGGATCACAGGAAGATCAGGGATGCCTGAGGGTGGCAGAGCTCCCAGGTATGGAAGCTGGGAAGCCAGCTGCAATTAGCGATCCCAGGAGAGGGCTCTTAGCTCAGGATTGCCATAAACCATAAACCACAAATAGTGGTCAGGAAACTGCCCTTGAAGCAGAGGTCCAGCAAGCAGAAGAATCCACAAGACCTCCCTTCCCCACACCCCTACTCCCACCCCTTACCCAAGGAGGAGCAGCTTAGGAGTGTGCCACAGGAGTCTACAGGGTTTGGAAGCTCAAAACAGGGTCACGAGCCTGAGAAAGAGACTCTCAGTCACAGGCGGGAGACCAGGGAGACAGGAGTGACTGACTGTTTTTCCTTAAGGACACATTGAGGAGTGGGGCCTGGGCATTTGGCTCCAGGGCTGGAGATGGGGAGGCTGCCATTTTCATTTTCATTCTCTAAAGCTTCACAGAAAGCCTTCAGGAAACAAAACCCACATAGAGCAAAATGGAGCCACAGACTTAGCCTGACCCATGGCAAGAGTGCGGCAAAGACACCTGGGAATCATTGCAAGAGGCAGAACCCTCCCCCAGAAGATCAGCAAGAACATCCAACTAAGACCAAGTTTACCCATCATAGAGAACTGCACAACTCCAGCCCTGGGGGAAAATAGTATACAGAATTCACGTTTTTCCCCATGATCCTTTAGTACTTAATTTTAATTTTTTCTTTCCTTTTTCAACCAATTTTTTTATTTTATCAAGTCTGTTTTAAAAATATTTTTAATTTTCATTTTTACAGTTACATTCTATACTTCCATTGTATTTAATTTTATTTTGTATATATATAAGTTTTCCTTTCATTACAAATGTGGGATTCAGTTTATTCTAACAAACAGACCAAAATACACCCAAAAGCTACTGTATAGAAAACGCAGAGAGGACACTAGAGAGTCCCCTTCTGGAGAAAAAAAAGAACTAAAATTGAATCAAGTTGAAATCAAAAGGCTATTGATGAGATGCAATCAATATTAGAGGCTCTAACTGCTAGGATAAATGAGGCAGAAGACAGAATTAGTGATATAAGAGACCAAATGATGGAGAATAAAGAAGCTGAGAAAAAGAGAGATAAACACTACTGGATCATGAGGGGATAATTCAAGAGATAAGTGATACCATAGGGCAAAACAATCTTAGAATAATTGGGATCCCAAAAGAAAAGGAAAAAGAGAGAGGAGCAGGAGGTATATTGGAGCAAATTATAGCAAAAAAAACTTCCCTAATCTGGAGAAAGAAACAAGCACTCGAGTCCAAGAGGCACAGAGAGCCCCCCTCAAAATCAACAAAAATAGGTCAACATCCCGACATATAATAGTGAAACTTGCAAATCTCAGAGACAAAGAGGAAATCCTGAAAGCAGCTCAGAACAAGAGGTCCATAACCTAAAAGGGTAGAAATGTTAGACTGGGAGAAAACCTATCCACAGAGACCTGGCAGGCCAGAAAGGACAAGCATGATATATTCAGGTTGCTAAATGAGAAAAATATGCAGCTGAGAATACTTTATCGAGCTAGGATGTCATTCAAAATAGAAGGAGAGATTAAAAAGCTCCCAGGACAAACAGAAACTAAACAAATACGTTATCATGAAAACAGCAAGAAATAAGTGAAAAGAGAGCCCAAAAGTAACAGAGACCAGAAATAAACAGAGACAATATACAGAAAGAGTGACTTTACAGTTAATGTAATGGCACTAAATTCATATCTTGAAACAGTTATGCTGAATGTAAATGGGCTAAATGCCTCCAATCAAAAGACACAGGTATCAGACTGGATAAATAAGCAAGACCCATTGATATTCTGTCTTCAAGAAACTCACTTTAGACCCAAAGACACCAAACTGAAAATGAGGGGATGGAAAACCATTTACCAAGCTGATGGACTTAAAAAAAAAAAAAAGGTTGGGGAATATAAGGCAATCCTTACACCAGACAAATTAGATTTTAAACAAAGGATGGTAATAGAGATGAGGAAGGACACTCTATCATACTTAAGGGGTCTATCCAACACGAAGAGCTATTTATGCCCTTAACTTGGGAGCACCCAAATACATAAATCAATTAATAACAAACATAAATAAATTCATTACTAATAATACAATAACAGTAGGGTACTTTAACACCCCACTCACTAATGGACAGATCATCTAAGCAAAAAATCAACAAGAAAACAAGGGCCTTTTTTAAAAAGATTATTTATTTATTTATTTGACAGGGAAAAATAACAAGTAGGCAGAAAAAGAGGAGGAAGCAGGCTCCCCACCAAGCAGAGAGCCCGATGTGGGCCTCGATCCCAGGATCCTGAGATCATGACCTGAGCTGAAGGCAGATGCTATAACCCACTGAGCTACCCAGGCACCCGAAACAAGGGCTTTGAATGACACAGTAGATCAGATAGACCTCACAGATATATTCAGAATATTCCATTCTAAAATATTTTCTTTTTAAAGATTTTATTTATTTGACAGAGAGAAACACAGCCAGAGAGGGAACACAAGCAGGGGGAGTGAGAGAGGGAGAAGCAGGCTTCCCGCCGAGCAAGCAGCCCAATATGGGGCTCGATCCCGGGTCTCCAGGATCATGACCTGAGCCGAAGGCAGTCGCTTAACCAACTGAGCCCCCCAGGCATCCCACAGAATATTCCATTCTAAAACAACAAAACACACATTCTTCTTGAGTGTACATGGAACATTCTCCAGAAGAAATCACACACTGCATCACAAATCAGGGCTCAACTGATACTAAAAGACCGAGATCATTCCCTACATATTTTCTGATCACAATGCTTTGAAACTAGAACTCAACTGCAAGAGGAAAGTGGAAAGAACTTAAATACATGGAGGCTAAAGAGTAACCCACTAAAAAATGAATGGGTCAACCAGAAAATCAAAGAAGAATTTTAAAAATTCATGGAAACAAATGAAAATGAAAACACAACTGTTCTATATCTTTGGAATATAGCAAAGGAGGTCCTAAGAGGGAGGTATACAACAACACAAGCCTTTATCAACAAACAAAAAAGGTCTCAAATACACAACCTAACCTTACACCCAAAGGAGCTGGAGAAAGAACAGCAAATAAAGCCTAAACCTAGCAGAAGAAGAGAATTAACAAAGATTAGAGCAGACATCAATGAAATGGAAACTACAGAAAAGAAGAGCAGAACAGAGCAACAAAACTAGGAGCTGGTTCTTTGAAAGAATTAATAAGGTTGATAAATCCCTGGCCAGACTTATCAAAAAGAAAAGAGAAAGGACTCACATAAATGAAATCATGAATGAAGGAGCAGGGATCACAACCAACACCAAAAAAATACAAACAATTATAAGAACATATAATGAACAACCATATGCCAACAAGTTAGGCAATTTGGAGAAAATGGATGCATTCCTAGAGATGTATAAAACAAAAAGAAATAGAAAACCTAAACAGACCCATACCCAGCAAGGAAACAGAAGCAGCAATTAAAAATCTCCCAAAAAAACAAGAGTCCAGGGCTGGATGGCTTCCCAGGGGAAGTCTACCAAACATTTAAAGAACTAATATCTTTTCTTCTGAAGCTGTTTCAAAATAGAAATAAAAGGAAAACTTCCAAACTCTTTCTGTGAGACCAGCATTGCCTTGATCCCAAAACCAGACAAAGACCCCACCAAAAAGGAGAATTATAGGCATATATCCCTGAGGAACATGGATGCAAAAATTTTCAACCAAGATCTTAGCCAATACAATTCAACAATACATTAAAAGGATTATTCACCACGACCAAGTGAGATTTATTCCTGGACTGAAAGGTTGGTTCAACATCAGCAAATCAATCAATGTGGCACACTACATTAATAAAAGAGAGGATAAGAACCATATGATCCTCACTATAGATGTAGAAAAAGCATTTGACCAAATACAGCTTCATTTCTTGATTAAAACCTTTCACAGTGCAGAGAGTGAATATAACTCAACATCATAAAAGCCATTTACAAAAAGCCCATAGAAAATATCATTCTCAGTGGGGAAATAGTGAGAGCTTTCCCCTGAGGGCCAGAACAGGGCAGGGATATCCACTATCACCACTGTTAAGTTCAACATAATACTAGAAATCCTAGCCTCAGCAATGAGACAACAAAAAGAAATAAAAGGCAACCGAGCTGGCAAAGAAGAAGTCAAATTCTCACTCTTTGCAGATGACATGATACACTACATGGAAAACCCAAAAGACTGCACCCCAAAATTGCTAGAACTCATGCAGGATTCAGCAAAGTGGCAGGATATAAAATTAGTGCACAGAAATCTAAATCTAAACCGGTGCACTGATTTCTGTGCACTAATTTTAGTGTCTATATTTAGTATCTATACACTAACAATGAGACAGAAGAAAGAGAAATTAAGGAATCGATCCCATTTACAATTGCACCAAAAACCATAAGATACATAGAAATAAGCCTAAACAAAGAGTCAAAAATCTGTACTCAGAAAACTATAAAACACTCATGAAAGAAACTGAGGAAGACACAATGAAATGGAAAAATATTCCATGTTCATGGATTGGAAGAACAAATATTGTTAAAATGTCTATGCTATCTAGAGTAATCTAATATATTCCATGCAATCCCTACCAAAATGCCATCAATTTTTTTCACAGAGCTGGAAAAAACAATCCTAAAATGTGTATGGAACAAGAAAAGATCCAGAATAACCAAAGCAATGATGAAAAAGAAAACCAAAGCTGGTGGCATCACAATTCCAGACTTCAAGTTCTGTTACAAAGCTGTAATCATCAAGATAGTATAGCACTGGAACAAAAAACAGACACATAGATCAATGGAGTAGAATAGAGCCCAGAAATAGACCCTCAACTCTATGATTAACTAATCTTTGATAAAACAGGAAAGAATGTCCATTGGGGGAAAAAACAGTCTCTTCAACAAATGGTGTTCGGAAAATTGGACAGCCACATGCAGAAGACTGAAACCAGACCATTTCCTTATACCACACACTAAAACAGACTCAAAGTGGATGAAAGACCTAAATGTGAGACAGAAATCCATCAAAATCTTAGAGCATAACACAAGCAGCACCTCTGTGACCTCAACTGCAGCAACTTCTTGCTAGACATGTCTCCAAAGGCAAGGGAAACAGAGGCAAAAATAAACTATTGAGACTTCATTAAGATAAAAAACTTTTTCACAGCAAAGGAAATAGTTAACAACCAAAAGACAACCAATAGAATGGGAGAAGATATTTGCAAATGTCTTATCAGATAAAGGGCTAGTGTCCACAATCTCTAAAGAACTTATCAAACTCAACACCCAAAGAACAAATAATCCAATTAAGAAATGGGCAGAAGACATGAACAGACATTTCTGCAAAGAAGACATCCAAATGGCCAACAGATACACGGAAAAATATTCAATATTACTCGGCTTCAAGGAAATACAAATCAAACCATAATGAGATACCACCCCACACCGGTCAGAATGGGTAGAATTAGTAAGTCAGGAAATGACAGATGTTGGCGAGGATGCAGAGAAAGGGGAACCCTCTTACACTGTTGGTGGGAATGCAAGCTGTTATAGCCATTCTAGAAAACAGTATGGAGATTCCTCAAAAAGTTGAAAATAGAGATACCCTATGACCTAGCAATTGCTCTACTGAGTATTTACCCCAACGATACAAATGTAGTGATGCAAAGGGGCACCTGCACCCAGATGTTTATAGCAGCAATGTCCACAATAGCCAAACTATGGAAAACGCCCAGATGTCCATCGACAGATCAATGGATAATAAAGATGTACACACACACACACACACAATGGAACACTACTTGGCCATCAAAAACAATGAAATCTTGCCATTTGTAATGACATGGATGAAATCAGAAGGTATGCTAGGTAAAGTAAGTCAATCAGAGAAAGAAGGTTATCATACGATGTCACTCATATGTGGAATTTAAGAAAGAAAACAGGACTGTATGGGAAGAGGAAGAAAAATAAAATAAGATGAAATTGAGAGGGAAACAAACCATAAGAGATTCTTAATCATAGGGAACAAACTGAGGATTGCTAGAGGGCAGGGAGGTGAGGGGATGAGGTAACTGGGTGCTGGATATTAAGAAGGGCATGTGATATAATGAGCACTGGATATTACATAAGACTGATGAATCAGTGGCACCTGGGTGGCTCAGTTGGTTAAGCGACTGCCTTCGGCTCAGGTCATGATCCTGGAGACCCAGGATCAAGCCCCGCATCGGGCTCCCTGCTCGGCAGGAAGCCTGCTGCTTGTCACTCCCACTGCTTGTGTTCCTTCTCTAGCTGTGTTTCCCTCTGTCAAATAAATAAACTCTTTAAAAAAAAAAAAAGACTGATGAATCAGAGGTAGACCTTTACCTCTAAAACTAATAATACATTATGTGTTAATTAATTAAATTTAAATTTTGAAAATGCAACAAAGAAAGGACAGTGTGGGCAGTTGATCTTGATAAAATATACAAGACAAGGATTCTTATAAACATCATTATATTCAAGATTATGCTGGTCAAACCAGTGGGGAACAGAGCAAAAATAAGAGGAATAATTACTGAAAAAGAAAGGACAAAATTATCATCATTAGTGAAAGACGTAATTATGGTCTTCAAAAGCCTGAAGAACTAAAAAATTCTTTGAATAACTGAATTCAAGAAAGAAGCTAGATAAAAGAAAATTATACCAAAAAATAGCTCTCCTATTTATCATCAGTAAACAATAAGAAGATTTAATGGCGGGGAAAGTGTCTCTTCACAGTAATTTCCCAAAAGCAAACTGCCTAGTTTAGGACTTAATAAATGTGCTCAACTTACTTGAAGAAAACTGCAAATTTTACAGAAACGCATCAAAGACCATTTGCCTAGATGAAGTGAGGTCCCTCATTTTTGGGTGAAAAGGCTCAATGTGGTAAATGTTCTAATATTCCAATTATTTCCAAAACACTTTATGGTTTTAGTCCAATCCTGATAAAAATACTTAGGACTTTTTCTTTAATGAACATAAATGATTTAATTCTTTATTGAAAACTAACATTAGGCAAAAATGGATCAGAAAACTTTGAAGATAAGTGATAAGGAAGAACTTGCCTGTAAAATATTAAAGTGTATCATCTCCCTTTTATGTTTAGAATAACTGATACTAGCACAGATATAAAGAGGTATATCTAAGGAACAAAAGAACTAGCTTTGAAATAGTATACATAATATCTTTCTATTCAATAGAGGAAGCATCAAAAATCAACAAGAAACAAGTTCATTATTCAACAAATAGTGTTGAAAATTTTGACTACTTGGAGAAAAAACTGTTCCTGTGTTTCACAATACGATAAAATTCATTTCAGATGGATTAAAAAGGCAAATGTAAACAAGAAAAACCTTAAGAATGTAGAAGAAAGTATGGATGAGGGGTGCCTGGCTGGCTCAGTCATTAAACGTCTGTCTTTGGCTCAGGTCATGACCCCGGAGTCCCGGGATCGAGCCCCATATTGAGCTCCCTCCTCTCTCACTCCTCCTGCTGTATTCTCTCTCTAGCTGTGTTTCTTTCTGTCAAGTAAATAAATAAAATCTTGATAAAATAAAAGTAAAAATATTTTTTGTGTGTCAAAAAGAAGACATCTACTAATAGTTAGAAGACCTAGAACTTAGTCTTGGCTCAGTCGTAAAACAGCTATGTGTGCATGGGCAAGGTATGTGATTTCTCTGACCACCATTATACAACAAGATGTGTGGGCTAAGCCAATTGTTTCCAAACCTAGCTTGGATCCAAAAATGATCCATTTTTTTTTCTCCTGGTGGCTTTTTTAACTAGCAAAATACGCACAGAGCTTACTACTGCCAGGCTTTATGTCAACTGCTTTATTAGTATTATCGCATTTATGTCCCTCAATTACTCTAAGCAGTATGTTCTATTATTCCCATTTTAAGATTTTTTTTAAATAAGGCACAAAATCCAAAGTCAAATAGCTAAACAGACATTTGAACCCAGGAAATCTGGGCCCAGGTTCATGCTCCTAGCTGTTAATGTTAGGCTCAGAAATCTATCCTTTAAAATTCACCAAGTCATTTGACTAATCAATTTGATCAGACCATCTCAAAGGTTTTTTTTTTTTTTTTTAATCTCAGTTCTAAAATTCTCTGATCCTGGGCACCTGGGTGGCTCAGTCATTAAGTGTCTGCCTTCAGCTCAGGTCATGATCACAGGGTCCTGGGATCGAGCCCCTCATGGGGCTCTCTGCTCAGCGGGGAGCCTGCTTCCCCCTCTCTCTCTGCCTGCTGCTCTGCCTACTTCTGATCTCTCTCTCCCTGTCAAATAAATACATAAAAAATCTTTAAAAAATAAAATAAAATTCTCTGATCTTGTTTTGTCATTTTCTTAATTTTTTTTATCTTATCAGTTCCTTGGTAGTGACAATGTTCAATATCTGAGTTTCTTAGGAGAAACCCTATGAGAAGTCAAATTCTGAAAGATGGACATCTTTCATGAATATAATCTTGGATCATCTTATATCACACAAAATCCAAGCTGTTTCAGCTGGTACACAGTTGCCCCAACAAAAACAAATTATAGAGTACAAGAATCAGTTCAGTAGCATGTTAAATATTTCATATAAATTGATTTCATCTTCTACCTTCATTTTAATGTGAAGAGATCAATAGGAAAGGGCAGGAGGATTTGAAAGAGGCTGAAAGATGAAGGAGGCCTTGGAGAGGGGCTGTCTCCTTGATGACCTGGTTTTCCACCTCAGAGTCTAAAATAGTAAATAAGATATAAACTGCTACATGGTAATACTGGGACTGAGTTTCCCCTTGTTCTTAGTCTCCAGTGGCCTTGCCTAGTGGAGCCATGGACACACTAATTTCCTCTAATAGCTGAAAAGAGGTTCTAAACAAGAAGGGGGAAATGAAGCCTCGAAGACAGGGTGGTCCAAAAGACCAAATAAGACAAGCTAAAGAAAACTGAAGGGAGGGGCACCTGGGTGTCTCAGTCCTTAAGCGTCTGCCTTCAGCTCAGGTCATGATTCTAGAGTCCCTGGATTGAGCCCCGCATCCAGAAGGAACCTGCTTCTCCTTCTCTCACTGTCCCTGCTTTGTTCCCTCACCAGCTATTTTCCTCTCTGTCAAATAAATAAATAAATAAATAAATAAATAAATAAATAAAATCTTTAAAAAAAAAGAAAAGAAAAGAAAAGAAAACTGAAAGGAGAGGAAGAAGGGTAGCATGTAACTGGGCCAGTCCTTCCTCCATTGCCTTAGTACTGGAAAAGTTAGAAGAGAGGTAAGGAAGGGAAATTATGCACGGATATCCTGCTGTTCTAATGAGTCACTGGTCAGTCCACCCATGGTCGCGCAGGAGCTGTCCCTGCTGTGGCGGCCAGCACGAGCCTCCCCGGGAAAGTGCCTCTGTTGCTGCAAATCAGCCGGGGATCCAGACACAAAACCCCCAACTCCACCTTGTATACGACTTTGCTCCTGCCATCTATGAGGTCCAGCTGGATGGAGACGTAGTCGATGTTGGGAGAAGGGGGATCCGTGTGTTGATAACGGATCCCCATCAGCAGGAACTCCTCACAGCTCACGTTGACCCTGCCCATTTTCTTCAATCCCAGGGTGCAACTCCCACCTGGACACCTCAGCTCTGTTCCCAGTTCTAGAACATACAGCACTGAGTTAAGACAGCCCCTTGAGCATAAATGTAAAATTAAAAGACCAATCCTCCCTCCCGTGGACCCTGACTGGCTCAGGAATACCCTGCATACCCTGTAACCATTCCCAGAGGGGGAGGGCATTATTCTACAACCCCGTGATTGCTTTTCCTGAAAAGAACGGTTGACCAGTTGTCTCCTGAGATCCTTGCCCACCGAGAGTTACACTGGGAGAAAAAATAATAAACAAATAGGCCACTGGGTCATGACCGGCTTTCCACAGTCTAGTGTAAGTCTTCTTTCCTAACATCCATGTCCACAGCTCCATCATGCACTCTCCCCAAGGCTGTTCTACTTTCTGAAATTCTCTCCCCACTGCCTTCATCACACCCCCTGAGTCTTGACATCTTTCCAGGTCCCCTTAGCCCTTTCATTCAACCCTTAAGTATTTGACTTCCTGAACCAACCTGCTTTCTCCCACTAAAAACCACAATCATCTGTTCAATAGTCTCTCTCTCTGCCCAACTTCATTTTACACTCTTGTAGGGTGATACCCATAGGCTACTTATTTTTTGAGTGGGCTTTTGTACATTTCCCTGATGTATAAAATGAGTATTCTAATCTTTAACCAGATGGTCGTGAACACTAAATGGAGGACTCCATATGCGACCATACCTTTACCTGTAAACTGTTTTCCCAAAACTCAAGGTATTACTATGATTGTGATTCCTGATCTTCCCATAATGCCTAGAATATTATCATGCACAGAGGAGGTACCCAAAGTATACTGATTAGATGAATAACAGAAGGAACATTATGCATCAACTCCTCCTGATTTAAAACATGGCTACGGCCACCTGCTCCATGTCAAACTTATCTGTAATCAAATAATAGTTATTAAATACAGCAGCTGTTCTTACTACCATTGCCACTGTGAATACTAGCTGACCATCACTGAGCACGTGCTATGGGCCCAACACCATGTGAAGCCCACTTCGTGCATGTATTCTCATTTACCCCATCTTGCCACAAACTTGTAGAGCAGCTACTATCCTTGCCCATTTTATGGAGGCTTAATCAGGTTAAGTACCTCACCTAAAATCACACAGGAAATAAAGAGCAGAGGCAGTTTCAAACCCAGGTATCACTGATTCCAAAGTCCATACTCTTAACCACTAGTATATATATTATTTTAAGATTTTATTTATTTATTTGACAGAGAGAAACACAGCTAGAGAGGGAACAGAAGCAGAGGGAGGGAGAGAGGGGGAAGTAGGCTTCCTGCTGAGCAGGGAGCCCGGTGTGGGGCTCGATCCGGGGTCTCCAGGATCATGACCTGAGCGGAAGACAGACGCTTAACGATTGAGCCTCCCAGGCGCCCCCAACTAGCCTACATTTTCAAATCAGCAACAAATTATTATATCAAGAAAAATTTCTTGTCAAAGTTGAAGATGACTATTAACAGATGTTTCTGTCAGTTCTACTAACATTCAGATAAGTATTAAAACATATATATGGGGGCGCCTGGGTGGCTCAGTTAATTAAGCATCTGACTCTTGGTTTCTGCTCAGGTAACAATCTCAGGGTCATGAGATGGAGCCCCACATCAGGCTCCCTGCTCGGCAGGGAGTCTGCTTGAGATTCTCTCTCCCCTTCTCCCTCTATCCCTCCACCATTCTCGCTTTCTACCTGTCCCTCCCTCTCCCTCTCATAAATAAATAAATCTTCAGAAACTAATAACAAAAAAGAACACCATGCATACGAGACTCAGGGAAAAAACTGTGTGGCTGATCTCCACGAGGTTTTTCTGGCCGAGGCTCCAGCAGGACCATCTGACCATGGGCTGGCAGCCGGCTTCCCACGGGGTCCAGGCTGACCACACACTCCAGGCTGGCTGTCCTCTCATAATCAAATCTGAGGAGGTTCTTATCAATGGCTCTGGACATGCCATAGAATTCAGACACCTCCAGGACATTGTTACTCCTACGGATGATGTTACAGTCTGGTTCCAGGAGATAAACCCTCAGGATAAAGGTTTCCGTGAAGGTATCTGTCTCAGTAAATCTGTGGAGAGAACAGAGTGAGGGCAGTGTTGACCAACGCTCAGGTATACTTCCAGTATCTAAAGATGGACTTTACAAAGTAGGCATATGGGGTTGAGTTTGGATTTTGTTATATACTCTATCTTCCAATCTTCTTTTCTTTTCTTCTCCTTATCTTGGGGTCAACTGGTCAACTCCTTTATCTGCCATCTCCTTCACCAGTGAGTTTTCTTACAACATCTTCTCTCAAGCCCATCATCCATGCTGCTATGTAAGGACAGCTGGGAGCTCAGAGTCTCACTTCTGGCACATCTATAATTTAAGAGTACCAAGCTTGTATAATTTATGGATTGAGTTTTGATCCAGGAGTGCAAGGGTAAGGAGTTCCTGAAACATCAACACCTTTTTGCTCTTCAGAAACCTATGAGAGACACTGTTGATTCCCTTTTACAGAGGGGGAATCTGAGGCATAAAGAGGTCAAGTAGTTTGCCAAAGGGGCTGAGGGGGAGGTTAAGGGGGAATAAGCATGTTCCCTGATTTCTGCCTCCAGCGCCTCTGAATATTCTATTTCAAATGTCCTCAGGACCAGAAGAGCAGCAGCTGCCCTGACTCAGCCCTTCTTGCCTGTTCCCCCCACTCTCTCTGTTCCTTCGAAACTCCAGGAATATGTGGGAGAAGCCAGGATCCACCAGCTTTCCCAGCCTTCCAGGCAAGCTGTCCAAAGTTATTTTTTTAACTCTAAAGTCTTAGAGCAAAGAGTCCTGTGTGCTGGGACTACAAGATCCTTGGGTACTATTTCAGTTTTTGAGCACAGTGTTGTGTTCAAGCCTCTCTTTCAGCACTTGTCACATTACAATTACCTACCCATATTTTGCATCCCCTTATGAGCACCAAAAATCCGTGTATATCTATCCCTGTGCTTCCCATGCCCAACACAGGACCTTGAGTTATAGTAGGTGATTATAAGTGTCTACAGAACAATGTCCTAGCAACTTCTACAAAACTCTGTGATAGTATTGTAGTACTTGAGGGAAATTTACACTAAAATATTTTAGCCAAACATCCATAACAGCCATAATCCAAGTGAAAATCTATCTAAACGCCGACTCCAGGGGCGTCTGGGTGGCTCAGTCAGTTAAATGTCTGCCTTCAGCTCAGCTCATGATCCCAGAGTCATGGGATGGAGACCCATGTTGGGTTCTCTGCTCAGCAGGGAGCCTGCTTCTTCCTCTCCCTCTGCCTGCCACTCCACCTGCTTGTGCTCTCTCTCTCTATCAAATAAATAAATAAAATCTTAAAAAAAAAAGCCTGCCTACTCCACCTACTCCATTATCAGTTACCTCAATGAAGTTAGCAATGCCATAACCATAAGCTTAATTTTTTAAAAATATTTTATTTATTTATTTGACAGAGAGAGAGATCATAAGTAGGCAGAGAGGCAGGCAGAGAAAGAGGAGGAAGCAGGCTCCCTGCTGAGCAGAGAGCCTGATGAGGGCCTCGATCCCAGGACCCTGAGATCATGATCTGAGCCGAAGGCAGAGGCTTAACCCACTGAGCCACGCAGGTACCCCCATGAGCTTAATTTTTAAATACATTTTTATTGAGATCAAATTCACCTTTTTAAGATATACAACTCAGTGGTTTTTAGGATATTCACATGGTGGTGCAACCATCACAACTACCTAACTCCAGAACGTTTTTATCCCAGAAAGAAATCCATACCCATTAGCAATCACTCCCCATTTGCCCTTCCCCCAATTCCAGGCAACTACTAATCTGCTTTCTGTGTTTTATAGATTTGCCTTTTCTAGAAAAGGTATGTGACCTTTCATTTCCCATGATGGTTTCATGGTTCATTCATGTTATAGCTTACATCAGTACTTCATCCCATTTCATGGCTGAATAATATTCCCTTGTATGGATACACCACATTTTGTTCACACATTCATCAGTTGGGTTATTTCAACTTCTTAGCTATCATTAATGATGCTGCAGTGAAGATTTGTGTGCAAGATTCTGGGGAAATACAGGTTTTTATTTCTCTTATACATGTATTAAAGAGTAGAACTGCTGGCTCACACAGTCTCTCTGTTAACTTTATAACTGATTTTCTAAACATTTTTATCATTTACTATTTTTTACAATTAGAAGATACTTGACTTCTTATTAACTAAGCAGCTGATAATCAAAATAAAGAATATCACTCAATTTGGGAATATATTTTCCGAGTTCTCATTAAGAATTTGTATTTTGGGGGGCACCTGGGTGGCTCAGTTGGTTAAGCGACTGCCTTCGGCTCAGGTCATGATCCTGGAGACCTGGGATCAAGCCCCACATCGGGCTCCCTGCTCTGCGGGAAGCCTGCTTCTCCCTCTCTCACTCCTTCTGCTTGTGTTCCCTCTCTGTATTCCTCTCTGTCAAATAAATAAATAAAATTTCTTTTAAAAAAAAAAGAGTTTGTATTTTGTAATTTTCATTTCCTAGCATAAGCAGGATGGTAGATCACCAGAGCCACCTGTACAAGAACTCCAAAGGGGAACAGGACAGAAAATTTCCACCAAAAAAAACCCGAGGAATATGATACAAATAAAGAAAACTGAAAGTTGACAACTATTCTTGCCTCACCTACTTAGGTCCCCAGTTTCTACTGATTACTTGCTTGTTTGGAATCTAGCAACTAGTCTCATGATAATATGGATCTATAGAAAAAGCCTGGGGGCGCCTGAGTGGCTCAGTTGGTTAAGCGACTGCCTTCGGCTCAGGTCATGATCCTGGAGACCCGGGATCGAGTCCCACATCGGGCTCCCTGCTCGGTGGGAGGCCTACTTCTCTCTCTCTCACTCCCCCTGCTTGTGTTCCCTCTCTGGCTATGATTCTCTCTGTCAAATAAATAAAATCTTTAAAAAAAAGAAAAGAAAAGAAAAGAAAAAGCCTGAAGAAATACACAGAATAGTTATATGTGCTGCTTACCTGTAAAGTCTAAGCTTCACTGTGTCTTCATCAAGAATCGGGCAACCGTTATGGATATACTTTACTTCATTGGGAAGGAAATGGCAGTCAAAGACCTAGTTCACATGAAGAAATGGGTAAATATTTGTGAAAAGAATTGGTACAAAATTAGATTTTTCTGGCAGTCGAGTCCTGCCTGGGAAACTATGTATGTTAGAGGGGGTATCTCTCTATGCATGAGCGTGCACATGTGTATGTTACAATGGCCACCACCTCTACCCACCCCTGTGCCCGCTCCCATCCAGCTTCTATAGGTGTGTCTTATTTTGAGAATGTGTAAACTATGAAAATACAAGCAGATCAAACAGATATGTTAAGGAGTAATTATCTCTTGAAATGATTCTCTGTTTATAGTGTCCAGTATATTGGAACTATGGTTCCATTTATCAAGATATAATATGCCCACACCCTTTGGGGGTTTACAGCAATGGAGTCAGCGGTCTGTTTGTATACATGAAAAGGCACGCATTACCCCACACACTAACACACTGTATTACTTATATAGCTTTTTCTTTTCCTTTTCTTTCTTTCTTTTCCAAAGAGCACTTTTACATTCAAAACTGAAACCACAGTGTTGTTGTTGATCAGAGCCAAACAGGACGTTTCTCATATACTTGCAAAAAACTGTTTTATTGGTTACTAAAGCAGAAATGGTTGATGAGGGGTGCGTGGGTAGTTAAGCATCTGTCTCCCCCCAGGTTGTGGTCCGAAGGTCCTGGGATCGAGTTCCAGGTCCTAAGGTCCTGGGATTCTCCCTCCCTCTGCCCCCTCATCAGGTGCTCTCCCCTCTCTCAAATAAATAAAACTTAAAAAAAAAAATCATTGATGAGACCAATAGCAACCTAAAGGTAATTCCTCCTATTCAAATAAAATTATAATTAACTGAATCACCTCACACAGAACTATTAAGGAAATTGCTAATTGTTGTATTTTGGGAATGCTAATTCTTAAAAGACGAATTTTCTCTCCCAACCACACCATGACTCTCATTCTGCCCAACCTGACTCCGCAGTGTTAAGAAATACCCTTAAGGGGCGCCTGGGTGGCCCAGTTGGTTAAGCGACTGCCTTCGGCTCAGGTCATGATCCTGGAAACCCGGGATCAAGTCCCACATTGGGCTCCCTGCTTGGCAGGGGGCCTGCTTCTCCCTCTCTCACTCCCCCTGTTTGTGTTCCCTCTCTGGCTGTGTTTCTCTCTGTCAAATAAATAAAATCTTAAAAAAAAAAAAAAAAGAAAGGAAGAAATACCCTTAAGTATTTGGACACCGTCATTGTTGAGCTCAGGGTGTTTAGCCTACATTTTTTCACAGGTTCAAACATTTACAGGCAACATTGTCCTCTCTGAGAAGACTTTATTACTAATACAAATGATCTTGTTTTCCTACAGACATCATTGGTTCCTCTTTTTAATTGACAACAAGGAAGGAAAAAAAGGAAAGACCTTCCCCATATCATTGACAAATAGTCCTGGTGATAAAGAGACAATCTGCTTTGTTAAAAGAAACATCTGTTTTATGTTTCATAATATGTTTTCCTTTTATAAAAGGCGACAACCATAATTGTCCATAAATTTACTAACTAAAACAAAGGAGAGCTAAATCCTTTTCTAATTACTGTCTAGTCTTGGTTTTTTCCACTTCAATTGCTTTTCAATTACAATTTATAATTAAATTGTCACACATTCCTAACTCATTACTCACTTTAATGACAGTAAACTGTTCAACCCAGAAATGTTTTCTTATGGCTGTATTTCTGATTCAAAAAAAACAAGCTCAGCTCTAAACTGAGGTGATTTTCCACCTAGGAAATGTCTTGCTTTGAAACAGGTGTGAGAAGTGCCCTGTGTGAGGAAGTCTTGTCCTAAAACATGAGGAAAACATATTGCCTCAGACTTTATCTAATTGACTATATCAAGAGGGTTATCTAAACAGAAGGTACTGGTGTGCACCAATGAAAATCGCTTTCCAAATATCCAATAGGAAAATGAACCTGTTGGTCCTAAGACAAACTTCAGTAATGAAATGAAAACACTAATTGAACAGATGTTAAACAAAACATTTTCTGTGCAAATCAAATAAAACTGTTCATTACACAGCAGGGTGTTGTTAATATAGTCATCTCGCTAGAAACAGGTTCACATAAGCCTTGCTTTCAACTTACTGGTAAGTGCTATTAAAGAATCATGTTTAGGCTTTGTGTGCATGTGCGCTCATTTGGCTATGCTTCATTTCAAAAACTCCATAAGAAATCAATCGTTGGGGAGGATTAAAAATAGGCACACATTCCATAAAGAAAAGAAGAGAAGGGAGGAGAAGAGAAGAGAAGAGAAGAGAAGAGAAGAGAAGAGAAGAGAAGAGAAGAGAAGAGAAAAGGAAGGAGAGGAGAAGAGAGGGGAGAGGAGGGGACTGGAGGAAAGAAAAACAAAAACAGACCTTATTTAGGAATCTGGTTTCTCTTGAAACTATCATAATAAAGTAGGAAGATCATCTGGAAGTTTGAGAAACCGAGTTTTCTGGATACAAAAATTTCCTTATGGTACAAATATCTGACAGAATGATAATGAAATTCCACAGCTCAAGACCTCCTTTTCCGCACAATAAATTTTAGAAGACGCAAGTCACATATTTACTTTAGACCATATAAATACATTTGAGATGCCACATTTACCTCCGGAATTGCACTCACTGAACATGTTCCTCACACGAAAGGCACCACGGAGGAGCCTGTTGGGACTGTTTTGGAGGCCCATCCCTGGCCTACCATTCACACTTCCCTAAATCAGGCAGGCATGCTATTTCTGTTCCATACTCTTTCTAGTAACTGGATTTTTGCCTTAAAATCAGAGAAATTCTGGAAGGGAGATGACTTAGAGATCTCTTACAACCTTGGCCCCCAAATAAGTATTTTACCTGATTGTAGTCCCTTAGTTCCCCTTTTGCTCTCTAGTATCTCAGAGCTGACCAGATGACGAAGACCATTAAAACATTACCAAAAATGTACGATGGACACAATTTCGTTACTTGCAGAGAAAGTACTATATATGTTTATAAGTCCTGGGCTATTTGGGACAGGGAGAGGGTACTCCTCAGAGGCTGACTTAAGGAAAACTATATTCTCCCCAAATTACTTTCTAAGGAGGGAGAATCTGGTGAAGAACAGGGCTTTTGTTTTGCATGCTTAGGGCCAAAAATAAAATACCTGGAAGAATTTTTTTCTCTTCCCCCACAAAATATTCAGCCTCACTTGAACAATTTTTTTAATATATTGATTATCGGGGGTACCAAGATATGAGTTCATTATTTGATAAGGCACCCACATAGATCCATGCAGTCACGGACCCCGGTGTTCTAGGATTAGGGTCCTCTACTGCTCTCTAAAAGTCCAAGGATTTGCTTTTAACAACCCGAGTCCTAGTAGTTAGGATTCCATTTTCTGCAGCTGAGCTTATTCATGTCTCCTATTCATTGCACTTAGTGCATCCGGGCTCTAGGTATGAGCCATCCCAGGTCTCTCCTCTTTCCCTGACTGATGAGTTCCAACCAACTTTCACTGGGCACCTGCGTGGCTTGGGCACTTAAGCATCTGACTTAGGTGCAGGTCATGATCTTAGGGGCCTGAGACGGACCCCAAGTTCAGCAGGGAGTCTTCTTGCCCTTCCCCTGCTCATGCTCTGTCTCTCAAATAAACAAAACCTTAAACCACACATACACACATACTTTTGCGGTGCAAATCATGTCAGGAGAAAGTGTGAAGATGTTGCGATCCCCAAACAGTTGGAACTACAACCCCTTAGGAGCTGGGGCCAGTATTGTATTTGGACAGTTTGCAGGTGCCCATAGGAAGCACTGACTGACAAAAGAAAATCTCGTGCTAAACTGGAGAGAGACATACGGTCGCTAGCACATCAGGAACATCCCCTAAGTGGAAGGCCACCACGGAGCTGTGACACATCTCAGGGCTGGACTATCCTCTGAGAGCAGTAAATCAAACAGCTTGTGATGACCTCTTGAGTTGGTATCTAGGTCTCCTTAAATTCGTCTCTACATCATCTAGTACCACGACTGAGTAACTTCCTGGAACAAAATCCTTCAGCCAAACAGAGAAGAAAGTCGATGTTCACAGTTCACGAATAATGGTGCCTGGTTCCAGAAGCAGCCACAAGCCAGTGCAGGATATGCTCAGAACTGCCTGCGCTGGGAGGGAGTTAAACCACAGGGGGGACAAGCCATAAACCCAGAAGCAATTGCCTATTTTGTAGAGGGGTAAACTCCTACTTCAAGCAAATACAATATATGGTAATGCAGACTTTTTTTAATCCAATCACTTACAAGGTAACTCTTCATCCTACAAAAGGATTGTACTTACAATACTCTTAAACGATAAGGTCTCCAAGATTTTGACTAAAGGAGCGCATTTCTATACAGACATTTTTGAAGAACAATGAATATTTAAAATGAAGTATTTTCACCTCTCTTTTCCACATCTCTCCTCCTACTCAACGGAATGTTCCAGTGATGGAAACAGATAAAAATGTCTTCATGTTTTACTTATGCTATTCTGCGGTCACAAGAGTGGCCTAAAACACATCTTGAAATCCTGATATCTTATCCAAAGGCACCCTGATTAGCAAGGGATGAGACCATTTGGGGCGAGAATCATCTCATAAAGACTGATCATATCACACCACACAGGACAGAGCACACTCCAATCCTTGGAAGGCTGTACCATCCCTGTTTGGTTTTGTTCTCTCTCTCTCTCTCTCTCTCTCTCCCCCTCTCTCACACACACACACACACACGCATACACACACACACGCATACACACACACTCGCATTCATACACATGACTGAGCAGAAAAGTCTCAGGAATGACCTACCTGTGGAGTGAGTTTCCCAACCCTTTGGGTCATTGGCTCGTTCATCACAACTTCCACTTTGCAAGCATCTTTCTCTTCGGGGATGGCAAACTTCAGGTCATCCCCGGACAGGAAGGCAGCGCTGCCCTTCATCACCTTGAGCCCACGGTTAAGGCCGATGAAGGTGGGACTGACCCAGCCGAGGAGCAACAGCAGCAGAGCAGTGGGCCCGCCCCAGCTCGGAGAGCCCATGCTGGCAGGACCCAGCGCGGTTTTACACCAGCGAAATCCCTTCAACACAAGAGGGCCTCTGTGCTTCCTCCAAAGATGTTAGCTCACAGTCCAAGGGGCAGGGCAAGGGGTCCCGACGATGTGCCCCAAGATCTTAACATGTCCCTTTCATTTCAGACCCAGACAAGGAGGCTTTTCAGGCAATCCCAGGGCTTTTAATAAAACTCGCTGATCACTCCTGACAACGCCGGCAAGATGAATGTACCTCCCAAGTGCTTTTCTAATCCTGCAAATGAGAGGAGAGATTGGAGGAAAGTGAGAGAGAGGGAGAGAGACCAAAAGGTTTGTGTGGCTATTCAAAAGATCCCTGCAGGCAAAGGAATCTTTCAACCAGCCTATAATTTCAGCTAAATTAGAAACAAATAAACTAACTTGACCTCCGGGCCCATGTGAAAGGCAGTGAAGCCATTTCATGACCGTGCTCGTAACTCCCGCTTCCGGACTCGACACGGTGCCCCTTCCACTCCCCCACCACGGGGGAGGTCACTTGTGTGGTCGCACAGGAACCGACCATCCAGCGTCACTGCCCAAGTGCATCGTTTGGTCCCCTGGGAGGTGAGCTCTGCTTCTGTTTCCTCATCTGTTAAATGAGGACTATAGCCTAATTTGTAGAAGAGAGCTGACAGAATTATTTGCATGCTGTTTCAAACGCTGATTAATTCTTAATCATCATGACCCAACTAAGAAACGAGCTTTGTAATCTGTCCCATGAGCACAGCTCTGACACTGCTGGGCAGTGAAGACCCCTGAAAAACTCTTGAGTGGAAATCAGAGAACAGATATTTTTCTAAGTGAACATTTGGGGGTTTTGTTTACATGGCACAGGGACTAGGAATCAAGTCACATAGCTTCACTAGACACGGCTAATGACTCGGCCTATGAGTACATGTTCACATTAGCTAAGATGCTAATTACACCATAAGGCACTAAATCTGCACAAATGGGGTCTTTGTTTCTACTTTAACCACTTAGTATTTCAAGATGACTTCTCTGTGTTCCTTAACAACAGAAATGACTCTGCAGAGTAAAATGTATCGCAATAAACCCTCAGGTTCAGGGCAAGGTTGGGTGAACCAATGGTGGTTTACTATGCCCATAGGAAGTCTTAACATTTCAATGATTTCAACAAATTAATGCTTGACCCAAGGTGTACACAAAAAATCACCCACATCTAATACATCAAGGGAAGATTCATTCCCTTGTCATTGTTTAAAACTATTCACTTTTGAGGCAGTCCGGGATATGTGTCACCTGGTATCTAAAGGGGGGTGGGGTGTACATTTTATAGAGCAGCCTTTTTTTTTTTTTTTTTTTTAATGGTGTCAGTCTTAAACTAAAACAGTTCCCACACTCCCACCGATGCTGTTGTCCACATTCCGGCTGAATTAGGTTGGCTTATTCGGGCAGAAATGCAAGCTTGGCTGTTGAACCTTCACAACAAAGTCAAGCCTGGTTTCCATTCACATTTGGCATCTAAGACCACTCCAGAAAAAAGCAGCACTTTCAGAGAGAAGAGGGTGGCTAGGTGTTTCCGAAAATGGAGAGATAAGGAGAAAATTTTTGCTTTCTGAGACTTTTAAAGAATTAAGTCAACCTGTAAAGGCCTATAAGGACGGCATGCTCTCATGCACCCCTCTTATCTCACCATCACCTCCCTTCTCCTTCACTTCTTCTTCTGAGATCCTCTGACTTTTTAACACAGGTTGCCTACGGTCCAGTCCTTGGACCAGGTTTTTGTCTTCCCTCAGTCCCTAGTGATCTCATTCCTTGGCTTTAAATACCACTTATATGCTAATGAGTCACAGCTAATATGCTAATATATTATAATATAATGAGTTATATCTCTAACCTCCTCCCTTAACTCTGGATTTCATACGCCACTATGTGGCATCTCCCTCGGGGGTGTTTAATGGGCATCTCATTCTTCATATCACCAAACTCGTGCTCTTGGTCTTCCCTCCCTCGCCTCCCCCATCTCAGTTAATGGCGTCCAACTTTTCAGTTGTTCTCTCCTTTGTCTCAGTGTTTGGTCTACAGCTAAACAACAGCAACAAAATCCCGTTTGTTCATTGCAATGGACACCCCTTTGGGTGACCTCCAATTACTGTGGCCCCATACCGTCCGGAAGATCCCTGCCCTTGAGTGACAGCCTAGCCCGTGAGGCTTCCAACCAACGGAATAAGACACGGGTGATGGGATGCCGTTCCCATGGTTACACTATATAAGAATCTCTCTTAGCAGTCTGGAGTTCCAGGCTCTGCTGCTGAACTTGAAGAAGCAAGCCTCCCTGGGCTCCAGGGTCACAAGGACATGAATCCTGCCAACAGTCTGAATGAGCTCTGAAGAAGACGCATCCTAAATCAAGCCTCCAGATAAGACTGGCAGTCAGCGGATGCCTTGACTGTAGCCTAAAGCAAGGAACCCAGGTAAGCTGTGACCAGACTCCCGGCCAATGTCAACTGTGAGATACGAAATCTGTGTTGTTTTAAGCCACTAAGTCTGATGATTTGTTTACACGGCAATATAAATGGAATGCACTCTTCTTCAAAGCATATCCAGACCCCAACCACTTCTCACCCCCATAGCTGTGGTGAGTGTGCAAGCCATACCATCAGATCGTTGCGGGATGACTACAAATAGCACCCAATTTGACTTCCCCACTTCGCCTCTTGCCTCCCCTACAGGCCAACGTCAGCATGGCAGCCAAGGGTCCTATTAAATATTACTTGGGTCACTTCCACACCCCAAACTTCCAACGGCCTCTCATCTTAGTGTAAAGGTTATAAGGCAACCATGTATGTAATGTGTTTCTCTCTTACTTCTCTCATCTCCTCTTCCGTTTGTCTTCCCTTCGCTTCCTCTGCTCTAGGCCCACTAGCATCTCTGCTTTTCCTCAAACATGTCAAGATGAGCTTTCTTCTCTTGCTCCCATCCCGAACCTTCCCACTTGCTGTTCCCTCTGCCACGTTCTTCCCTCAGATATCCTTCTTCCTATCTTACTGGCCCTTAGCTTTCCATCAAATGCCACATCTGCACTGTACCCCAGCTAACCACCCCCTTAAAACTGTGACACTCCCATCTCCAGCATCCTTTCCTGCTTTGTTTTCAACCTTAGCCCTTATAACCATCCAATAATATATTTGCATATTTATACCATTTGTAACCATCTCCCTCATGGAGGTGAGAATTTTTACATTTTTTCTTCATGGATTTATCTTTATGATTCCCTCCATCCTGTTGCCTAGGCCCACACCACAGCCTGGCAGAGCTGTAAGTTAGAAGGAGCTTAGAAGGGACATTTTCAAAGTGAAGTCACCATACCAGCCCATTCTTGCAGAATTTTACATGACAGAGAACGTGAACTTCTTTCTTGTTTAACCCACTGATATTTGGGGTTTATTCTGGTACTCATGACTAAGTTATAACTATAATCATCACCTTATTCTTCAAGTTTTTCTATTAATTTAATTTAGTCACTAATCAGCTAAATCGTATGCCTTTTGCCTAACAGTATATGGGGCAATAGCTCGTGTTCTAATCATACCATAATATGTTCTTAATTAGCATACAAGTACCCAGACCAAGATCCTAATGTTTTTCCACAAGGAAGATACAAGAAGAGAAAAATCTATTTTTGTGGCTCCCTGAGCTGCAGTGATGTGGAAAGAGTGGACCTGAATTCTGAAAATCCATATTTGACTTGATTCTTGTTAATGTTGGTTACCTCTTTCAAAAGAAGAACCATCCATCCTCTCACTCCCAGTTTCCCTGCAAGACCAAAGGAAATAATCCATGTGGAAATATTCTAACGATAAAGAGCCATACAAATGAGGCATTATTATTACAAAATACATCAAAGGAATCAGAGGAAAGCTTGTCTTGAGAAACACAGAGTGCCAGGACTTGGGCCTTGGTGAAGACGGCAGAATCGAGCTCAGTACTAGTGAAACAGAGGATGTCCTATTTACATTCTCATTTACTCTTTCTTCCTCATGATCTTAAGACAAGCTGTAACAATAAAAACTCAGTTCCAGTATTTCAGAAACAACCTGAAGCAACACAACTGGGAGGAAAGGAAGGGTACAAGAGTAACAGTTCCCAAACTCAAAACCAAACATCCTTCCATCCATGGGGCCTGAGTAAAGGGTGCAAAATTAGACTCCATAAACATCAAAAAGAGTATGTTGTATTTATGTTCTGTTGACATTCAAATTTTGCTCTTGTATTTTTCCCTCGGTAGCGAGGAACACCGAGTATGTAGGCATTCCATGGGGAACACTGCTCTGACTTTTCACTTGAAGGAGGCAGCAGGGGAGGGGAGAGGGAGAGAAGGATTTGGATGAACAAATGGAGAAGAAAAGAGCAAACAAACAGAACAATAGCTAAGGAAATCTGGGCTCTGAAACACAGAAGGTTTCGCAGGTGACCATAGGTCTTTTATCTCCACCCCCCAAATTAAATGGTAGCAGTTGTCCTAACTCTGATTCAAAATTATGGCATCCAGGGGGAAAAAAACATTTACACAACACCACGCTGACATAACTCATCATGAGAAGTCCATTTTCTGGTCCCAACACAAGGTCAAGTCCGATGCTCAGGATCCGCCTGCCTGCAGCTTGCCCCGAATGCTGATGGGGGCAGCCCCGGGGAGAGCAGGATCGGCGGAGGCACGCAGATGCAGGAGCAGAGAGGTGACTGAATTCCCCAAGGGAGAGTGCCACCTGACTTTTAGCCCTTCTGGACTTAATTTGACCCTGCAAGAGAAGCAAATCCTGTCTCTGCTTGCCCGTGTGGTCGTTCAGCGGCTTCTCGGCATTTCCAAAATCCTTGTGTCACCGCTCCAAAGCAGCTCTGTCCTTAGAGACCATGTTCTCGCCATCGCCTTTTTACTTCTTGTGGGAATCAGGTATTCTAAGGAATATCTGTACAAGTCGATAAAAATGAGTGAAAACAGGTTCTGAAGAGTGGTATACTGCTCTGCTTTGAGTTCTTCCTCATAAAAATTCAAAAAATGTTTCTGTAATCAACCTTTCTTTCTTGGTAAACTTCCTGAACAGAAGAAAGTAATTTAGTAACATTTCCTAGTGGCTGGGAGGGTAAGAAATACCAGCTATGTTTACTTCGTAATTACGCATTTGGTTTAACCTGAGGAGGATGTATTCTTCATGTTCATAAACACATGATACTCCTGTCGCTTGGCTAGGATATTCTGCGCACATCAAGGAAAGAATGGATCCTAGCTGTACTCCTAGGTGCTCTCTGCAATGGAAATTTCCAATGGTCAATGATAATGATGTGTGCCGTGATAAGAATCATATTGACTACTATTCTTTACAATTTTGCAGTGGTAGCTATGCAATGTAAAGATGAACCCTTCCCCCTCGTGTGCCCAGCACAATAATCTATCATATCTCCTTGTTGGCCTGCTTAGGTGTGTACAGGACTCGCATACGTAGCCGAGAGTCTCCTCGGTGACTCAGGTTGTTCCCAGTCAAGGGAAGATGATGTAGACAATGGAACCTTTTGTATTCCCTGCTTTACAAGTACTCTCAAGTCTTTAAAAATGAAAATAAACTTGAAAGAATGGAACCTAATAAGCCCCCCAGAAATGAAAACACTAATTCGGAAGGATACGTGCACCCCTATATTTCCTTTCCTTATTCACAATAGCCAAGATATGGAGCTAGAGAACCACGCTAAGTGAAATAAGTTAGTCAGGGAAAGATAAATACCGTATGATTTTGCTCAGATGTGGAATTTAAGAAACAAAACAGATGAATAAAGGAAAAAAAGATAAACCAAAAAAAACCAGACTCTTAAATCCGGAGAACAGACCAGCAGAGGGGAGATCAGTTTGGGAATGGTTAAAAGAGGGAAAGAGGATTAAGAATATACTTATTGTGATGAACACTGAAATAATGTATGAAAATGTTGAATCATTGTATTCTACCTCCAAAACTAATATAATGATGTCTGTTAATTATACTTCAATTTAAATTTTAAAAATAAATAAATAACAAAACAGGGGAGATGAAAATTAATAAAATGGGTTAAGTTAAAAACAGCCAACTCAGAATCAATCCATTCCCACCCAAACATAAAGAGATTTTGATATCCTTGACTAGAATGATGAAGAAAGCCAGTGAGATTTTTCTGACTTCTATTTCACATTAAAATCCTTAAAATACCAGTCAGAATGACCTTAGAAGGGTTTTCGAAGATGGCGGAAGGCCAGGTGACCGCATTTCAGGGAGTTCCCTGAAGAGAGCTGAATTCCAACAAAAAAACCACTACAAGACCACCGTGAACACCCATGAAACCAGCCTGAAATGTGATATTTCCCACTTCTGGACCCCCACGAGAGACAAAGAACATCGACAAAAAGGTAGAAACAAATTGGAGGGTCTGGAGGCTTGCCCCCAGAGACAGGGGAGTGGGGGAGGAAGCCCGCAGAGCTGAACCATTGAAAACAAATACCTGAAAAGAATGACCTTAGAAGCCACCATGGAATTTTTTTGATGGATTTTTAAAATCATCATTATTTTCACCCAAATGAATTTCCAGAGTAACTCATATAAATCAAATGTAAAAATTTAAAGCATAAACCTGTCACTGAATATAATTATCCATAGGACAACTGAATGAAAACCAAATCATAGGCGACATGAACTGCTCCAAAGGAATGGGCAAACACATACAATCTCTGTATCCATTGAGAACAGCTAGCTGTCCAAACTCGGGCAAAGTGGTTCTCTTCCCTGTGTTTTAGTCAAGGAAATTAAGACTAAGGCAGACTTTACCGAGGACTTTAGATGCACTGCCTCCTTTGACTTTAGCACCCCCTGGGAGAGAGAGAGAGAAGTCTAATCTCCTTGTTATAGGCAACGGGGAGTCACCATTCTAAGAGGTCCTACAGCCTGGCGAAGCAGAGCCTGAGGAAGCGGGTCTTGAGTCCCGGCGTAGAGGTTCTTTCCTCCCGTAGGCTAGCCATCTCATTCTTTTCTCTCCAACAGAGAGTAGTTGGACCATACAGATCACAACAGAAGCGCTGGGAAGTTTTCTCAAATTGCTCAATGAACCCAGGAGAGTGAAAAATCTTTGGCAACAAAAACAAATCTTTGCCCAACACAGGATTCCTGGAGAGATTTCCCTCAAACAGGGAGGACAGAATCTTGCAGAAGAAAGAGCTTGTGACTTCGAAGACTGTTTGTCCTTTATCAAAGAATTGGCCCTGTCTTCTGTCCCCATTTTTTGATTACCTACTGTATACAGGCACTGAGCTCTCTTCTTTATATGTACGTCTTCATTTCTTTCTCACAACAAGCCCCACAAAGCATTTTCTACTCTTACTCTGATTTTACGGGTCGATAGTGAGTGAAAGAAGTGACAGAAGAATCACAGTAAGAACCAACATTCACTAAGTGCTCACTAAGGGCTAGGCAGTGGTCAAAGTACTTGATGCGTGCTGTGTTTGTTTAGTTCCTGCGGTGGTTTTACAGGTTGGGAAAATGAGGTGCAAAGAGGCTGAGTAACTTGCCGAAGGTCACCAGCTGGACTCTGGAGTCCGTGTCATAGCTCTGCCTGGCTCCAGGACGCAAGGGCTTAACCACACTACATTATGCTGTTTCACATCACAGCAAAAAAGAAAAAGAAAAAGAAAAATTTAAGATTTTGTTTATTTATTTGATGAAGAGAGACACAGTGAGAGAGGGAACACAAGAAGTCGGAGCGGGACAGGGAGAAACAGGCTTCCCGCTGAGCACGGAGCCTGATGCAGGACTCGATCCCAGAACCCCGGGATCATGACCTGAGCCAAAGGCAGACGCTTAAGGACTGAGCACCCAGGTGCCCCCGCATCACAGCAAAATCTTACACGCCTTGCAATTACTTCACTACCCCCCTCGGCGTCGTTTTCTTACAGCGCACGAACCCCTAACAATTTTCTTTACGTTTCCAGACAGGAATTGAGGACTATTGCCTGAGGAAAAGTTTCACTGCAGGCCATGTTCTCTCAAAGAAGTAGCTGCTACTTTACGAGCAGATAATTAAGGCAGATGCCCTGTCTAACCGCATCTTAGTGTTCCAACTCATCGCATGAGCAGCGCAATTTAAAGACCTGAATGCAAGCAGGCCTCCTTGAATTCCAGTCTTCTAAATCAATAAAATGTGTCTTGATTCTGTGTATAGCACTGTGCTTCCCCACTCTGCACTTTTTTTTTCTAAAATGCAAGCTAAATCACAGAATGTATGGTTTAGGAGAGACTTTAAAAATCAAATAGTCCTTCATTTTTTTAAAAATCAATGTATTTGCCTCTTTTGAAAATAACCCCCTTTTATGAGTATAAAAAAATGTTCATTAACTAAACGATAAAAATACAGAAACATGAAGAAAAGGAAAAAATACCCTTTCCCAGCACCCAGACAAACCAGCCTTAGGTTTTCAAAATTATGTGTATGTATATACAGTTTTTAAACTTAATTAAATCATACCATAAAAAGAGTATGGACTACCTTTTCCTATTAACACAACATTCTAGGTTAAGCATTTTCCATATCATTAAACATTCCTGGTGATCTTACTTTTCATTTGGGCACTCGATCCAAGACATGGATATACTATGATTTCCACCATCATTTCTTGTTACGTTGAAGTACTTACTGTGTCAGTAGAGTGTGATGAAAACTCCTTAATTATACCTTAGCTTATTTTTCTAGTTCTTTCCTTTTGATAGTTTCCTAGTGGTAGAATTAAAAGAGCAAAGGGAATCGGTTTATTTTGAGGCCCCTGACATGCATGTTTTCTAGAAAGACAGTGTGAGTTTGCGAGCCTTCACAGCCTTGCCCACACCCCTATTTTAATTTGCACTCCTTTGTTTCCTTGAAATTTAGCCTTTTATTTATTTTTAATGTCCATTAACCATGTGTACCTTTTCTTTCAGAGACCCCTCCTTTTTTACAGAAGAAAGAGAGTCCTGGGACAGTTAAGTGCCTTCACTTAGGTCGAAAGCAATTCCTGGCACAAGCTGGAGCCTCTCCTGCCCGGGATGCCACGTCCACACGCGAGAGACTGAGATGATCTCCATGTCCCTGTAAATGTTCAGTTTGACCAGAAACTCAGTTTCTTCAATCAGCTGATCCCCAACGCCAAGCCAGCTCTGAGCCTTCTCACCCTCCAGGGGGCTGACCGTGGGGTCCCAACCAGTCAGATACTCCCTAGTTATTTCTTCCCTGTTTTTTATTCTTTATCCTACAAAAGTTTCTCGCCTTCCACACCATTTTGCCATTCTCTGAGACTCTCCACCTCATAAAGTGTTAAATAAAGTCTGTTTATGTCACCGAAATTGTCTCCTTTAATCAGTTTCTCGATGCCAAGATTACACAGGTATCTGGAGAGAAAGCCTGGCTTGGAAATTTCTTTCTCCTGATATCGGGACTATGGCAATGTCCACTATCCCTGCCGCTCACTTAAATCACTGATTCTCAGTCCAGAAACAATCCTTTCAGTACTTTCTTCCCCCAACTCAGCAAGTCCTGACAGACTCCCAGAACTCTGGAGAGAAAGCCTTCCTGCGGGCTATGCTGTCAAGACCAAAGTCGCAAAGATGATCTCTGACCACCATACAAACTCATTAGGAGGTTTCCATTCTCAGATTGTTCAACAGTTCAGTGTTTATCACACCAATAATGGTCACATTTTGCAAACTGTGTTTCTTAAAATACACACTTTGGGGATGTTAAAAGTTTTTCGCACACAAAAAAAGTCTTCTACATACCTGAAGCAAATATAAGTGAAGCATAGTCTTGTTTTTTAAGACTCACAATGAAATATGACCATATCAGAGGCTCTAAAAGGTCCAGAGGAAAGAAAAACTTCCAGCTGGAAGTTTCCAAACTTAGAGAAAACCCTCTCCACCCCATACAAAATCCAGGTTCTTAGATAAACTACTCCAGAAACACTAGAGAGCTAAAACTGACTGAACTATAGAATGGCCACAAATTTCTGGCCACAGCTGATAAATCCATACTTAACAAATCTACACCAGAAATCCAAATTCCAGGCCATTCTTTGAAAACCAGACATCTGGCCTTTCTCTACAAAGACCTTCCACTAAAACTACCTTCAAAGGTAGAGAAAATGCATGGTGGTGGCGGGGGGAGTTTTTGTCCCCTTGATTTACAGTTGTTTTTAATGACTCCTAAAGTTTCCTAACCATCAAAGGCATTTCCTTGAAGATTAGGAAGTGGCCATAATTTACATTCACTTTGCTTTTAGCCAGAGGGTTGTCTCAAACAAATTTTCACAACAGCTTGTTTTAATTGAATAACTTAAACAGAATGAAAAACATTCACAATCCCTATGGTCAACTATACGTGGACTTAATCACGTGTACACACCCAAACTTAAATTCAGGACCTTCCCAACTAGAGTCACCCTATTGAAATTATCTTTTCTCTTCTTGAGTAAATCCTCTATCTTTTAATTCACCAAATACCAAGTTGTCCAGAAGTGAGATTCTGTTTAAATTCACATGAAGTCATGTTCAGAAGTTCATCATCTGAAACAATTCCCTTTTTAAAATATATCCTGGTTCTCTGTTTGAATAGGAAAAATTCATTTGTTCACTTAAGAAACAAGCAGTTGTAGAATACCCACTTTGTGACAAGGGTTATAATAAGTGCTAGGACTACAAAGACAAAAAAAGTTCTTGCTTGTAGAGAGTTTATAGTAATGGAGAAGGACAGACATATAAACTCTGAATTCAAAGAGAGGTAAGTGTTCTAATGGAATGCACTGCACGTTACAGGAATAAATCGGAGGGTAGCATTAGACACAGACTGCACCAAGCGGAGAGGGCTTTCCCACAAGGGGAGGGACTTAAAGGAATAAATAGGATTTATTTTGAAAAGTGAAAGGAAATCAGAATGGCTAAAATTAACCAGTCAGGAAACAACAGGTGTTGGCGAGAATGCAGAGAAGGGGGAACCCTCCTACACTGTTGGTGGGAATGCAAGCTGGGGAAGCCACTCTGGAAAACAGTGTGGAGGTTCCTCAAAAAGTTGAAAATAGAGCTCCCCTATGACCCAGCATCTGCACCACTGGGTATTTACCCTAAAGATACAAATGCAGTGATCCGAAGGGGCACGTGCACCCGAATGTTTATAGCAGCAACGTCCACAATAACCAAACTATGAAAGAGCCCAGATGTTCATCAACAGATGAATGGATAAAGAAGATGTGGTATATGTATACAATGGAACACTATGCAGCCATCAAAAATTAAATCTTGCCATTTGTGATGACATGGGTGGAACTAGAGGGTACTTTGCTAAGCGAAATAAGTCAGTCAGAGAAAGACAATTATATAATCTCTCTGATATGAGAAATTTGAGAAACAAGACAGAGGATCATAGGGGAAGGGAGGGAAAAATGAAACAAGATGAAACCAAAGAGAGAGAAAACTATAAGAAACTCTTAATCTCAGGAAACAAACTGAGGGTTGCTGGAGTGGAGGGGGGTGGGAGGGATGGGGTGGCTGGGTGAGGGACATTGGGAGGGTATGTGCTATGGTGAGTGCTGTGAATTGTGTAAGGCCGATGAATCACAGACCTGTACCCCTAAAAAAATAGTACATTATAGGTTAATAAATGGAAGGAAGGAAGGAAGGAAAGAATGGAAGAAGGAAGGGAAGGAGGGAGGAAGGAAGGAAGGGAGGGAGGAAGAAAGGAAGGAAGGAAAGAAGGGAAGAAGGGAGAAAGGAAGGGAGGGAGGGAGGGAGGGAGAGAGGGAGAAAGGAAGGAAAGAGGAAGGAAGGAAGGAAGGAAGGAAGGAAGGAAGGAAGGAAGGAAGGAAAGAAGGGAAGAAGGGAAGAGGGAAGGGAAGGAGGAAGGAAGGAAGGAGAGAGGGAGGAAGAAAGGAAGGAAGGAAGGGAGGGAGGGAGGAGGGATAGGAGGAAAGGAAGGAAGGAAAATAAAAGGGGTATGTTTGAAGATGAAAAGAATGTGGCAGAGTCAGAGAATCGGCAGGTAGATGTTTTGTCAGATGTTAACGTCATTGGTGTGAACAGCAAAGAGGCAGCTGGCTTGTAACAGCTCACTAAGGTATAGCCCCCACTTTTGAGAAATTGAGGTCTGTGGGAGAGAGATTTATAATCAGTACTTTACAATACAAAATGGTATTACTACGATAGCATAGGAGCAAAACACTCTACGGAGTTCATCCACTCAGCAATTTATACAACTTGCACTGTTTGAGATGAAATACTTCCTGGTGAAAAGAACGGCTCAACATTCAGAAAACTGCCCAGTGTGGTGCCCGGGTGGTGCAGTCGTTAAGGATCTGAGTCTTGATTTCAGTTTAGGTCATGATCTCAGGGTTGCGGGACCCAGCCCCACATCAGGCTCCATACTCACTGCAGGGTCTACTGGAGATTCTCTCTCCCTCTCCCTCCGCAGCCTCCACTGCTCACTTGCTCTCTCAAATAAATAAATCTTAAA